>ML685763.1:16940213-16966631 GCA_007922175.1 Pelusios castaneus
TTGCCTCAGGGTTAAACAGGGACTATGGATTTTATTCTCATTACAACAGGTGACTTGACCTCATCTTCCTCTATATGCTGTTCCCCAGTGTTTGAATCCCAACACCTATTCTGATTTGCTGTTACAGCCTGACCTGATCTTGTGTCATACATTTCCCTACATTTCCTCCTATTCTGTAAGTTCCCCATCTTGAAAGTGTCTGATGAAGTGGGATTTTTTCCCTCGAAAGCTCATGCGATAAATACATTTGTTAGTCTTTAAAAGTGCCACAGGACTCCTTGTCTGTTTATATGAAATTTAAAAGGTCGAGAACTTTGGAGCAGAAGAGTACCCCTAAGTAAAGAGCAGTTACTTACCAGTAAGTGTGGTTCTTTGGGATATGTTGCTCATGTCCATTCCCAATTAGGTGTGCATGAACAGTCACCAGAAACTTTCTGCCCTTAGCATATCTGTAGGGCCGGTCTCGGTGCCCCCTGGAGTTCTGTGCACATGCCGTGGTAAATGAGGTGCTGCTAGCCCTACGCCTCTCAGTCCCTTCTTTCTGCTAACTTCAAAAAGCAGGGAAGGAGGGTGAGTGCAGATCGGAATGGACATGAGCAACACATCTTGAAGAATCACAGTTTACTGATAAGTAACTGCCCTTTTCTTCTTTAAGTCACTGCTCATGTCCATTCCCAATTGCTGATTTACAAGCCTTACCTTGGAAGTGGGAAGGAGTTAAGAACAAGCTGCCTGTAGCACTGCCCCCCCAAAGCTTACATCATCTCTCGCCTCTTGGATGATTGTATAGTGGGACATGAAGGTGTGGACTGACCAGGAGGTGGCTCTGCAGCTCTCCTGGACTGTCACCTGTATGAGGAAGGCCGTAGACTAACTTTGGGCTCTGGTCGAGTACGCTGTCACCC
The DNA here is from genome assembly GCA_007922175.1 of Pelusios castaneus. Taxonomy (NCBI): domain Eukaryota; kingdom Metazoa; phylum Chordata; order Testudines; family Pelomedusidae; genus Pelusios; species Pelusios castaneus. The sequence continues at coordinate 16,941,119 of ML685763.1, forward strand.
ATCTGGACAATGTCACTTTGGTTTGATTGTAGCAGGCTTTGATGCAGGTGTGATCCAAGACGATATCCACTAGGATCATACCAGCAGGCCCTTCATCTGGTCCGTGATGGTCACGAAGAGCAGGGTCAATATCCAGAACAGACCTGATGCTCTTGATATAAAAGACTAGGGCTCTTCTGACATCAAGCATGCTGCCATCTCTGCTCCTGTTGTGTGGGGTTATGGAAAAAAGACAGGGAGAAAGATGCCTTGATTATAATAGAACGGAGACACAACCTTAGGCAGGAAGGCCAGATGTGGTCTAAACTGTACCTTATGTTTGAAGAAGACTGAGTAGGGGGGCTCTGAGGCCAGCGCCCTGATCCTGGAGACCCTCCTGGCCATGGTGATAGCCACCAGGTAGGACTCCGTCCAAGATAGGCTCAGTAATGGGCACATAGCTGACTGAGTCTGTGGTATCCCAAGAAGCCTGCAAGGCTTTCCTGGCTACTGTGATGCCTTCCTCAATCAAGTTCTAAAGGGGCAGCTATTTTAGTCTAGGTCAGGAAAACAAACAAGGAGTCTTATGGCACTTTTAAAGACTAACACATTTATTTATTGCATGAGCTTTCATGGGAGAAAAATCCCACTTCGTCAGATGCTTTGAAGATGGGGAACTTGCAAAATGGGAGGAAATTAAATGCAGGGAAATGTATGACACAGGATCAGGTCAGGCTGTAACAAACACCTCGATCAAGGTATTAAAGTCCAACACCTGTTCCTGGGAAAAGGACTCTGCGAAGCTTTTCAGGGAGTTCCTGGGTGCCAGGAGGGCCTGCTGGTTAGCAATTCTAAATTGCATGCTAGCAGTGGAATAAATTTGTCTGCCAGACAGGTCAAGCCCCTCGACATCTTTATGCTTGGGGGTAGAAGCGGATTGGCCCTGTCTTTCTTTTTGGTTCACTGCATCCACCACCAGAGTGCCCGAGGCGGGGTAAGTATACAGGTATTAGAACCCCTTGGTGGGCATATAATACTTTTTCTCTGCCCCCTTGAAGGTGAGCAGTGCAGAGGAGGGGGTTTACCACAGTGATTGCACAATTTTTAATACACCATCGTGCACTGGGAGCGCCACCCTTTGCTGGGGCTGCTGCCACCAGCACATTGAGGAGGGAGTCTGAGGTTTCCCTCAGTCCCTTTACCTCTAGGCCCAGGTTAGGAGCCATCCTTTTCAAGAGGTCCTAATGGGCCTTAAGATCATCTAGCGGGGACAAAATTCCCGGGGCCACCACCTTATCAGGAGATGATGAGTAAGGTTGGGGGCCCTATGTGAAGTTCCTAAAGAGCCCTCGCCTGGGTCTGAGTCCTCCTCAGACCCTAGAAAGTGCTGGAGTATTGGAGCTACCAGTGCCAATTGCATCCCAGGCTATTTGGAGTGGGCGCTGGCCCTGTAGGGAAAGCCCATGAAGCCCAAGATGGCCACTGGGCTGGCCACCATTGCACAGGTGGCAGGCTTGGAGGCAAAATAGAAGCAGGCTTAGACTCCTGGTGTTTCAGTCTGTCGTAGTTTCTCCTTCTGGGTTCCTCTGACCCACTGCTGGAGGACCTCAAAGGCAGAGACCTGGGGCCCTTCTCGGCATGGCACCGTGTCTTCTTTGACGTGTGCCTCTTTGGTGCCAGGGCATCGGCGACCTCTCCGAAAACAACGCGAATGCCTGGTTTGTCCCCTTGGTACCGAAGTCTTTTGGTGCCATTTGTCTCTTGGATGCTCTCTTTGCAGCAACTGGGCTCTGTGCTGCGTTCTTCTAGTGGGCAAACTCGGCAGCACCAAAGAGGAAGATTGGTGCCAGCGCGAGATCCACCCCCTGCTCAGTGATGACAACGAAGACGAGCGCAGTCCACACCGGGACACACTCAGCCCTGGTGTTTCCTACAGCAGCATCGGGCAGCACCATGCTAGAGAGCCCATCGCAGGTTTGTCTCCCAACAGCCTCTAGCCTTTTGGGCATCCTCAGGACAAGTAGGCACAGGTGTAGGCAGGGCTGGATCAATACAATGGCTTTAGGGGCTGCAGCCCTGGACCCTGGCCTGAAGAGGGGCCTGAAACTCCTAAAAGCTTCTGCTGATCCGGCCCTGCGGCCAGAGGCTGCTGCAGGCCGTGGTGCTCCTGTCTTGCCCTTGGGCTGGGGCAGTCCAATGCGTGGCCACTGCACTCTGGGGGCGGAGTGGGACAGGGTATGGGGCAGCCCTCCAGGGTCAGGATTGCTGTCAGGCCACTGCCCCTGGTCCCCCATGGCTCAGACAGGGTACATAAATAAAGACATACTTGTGTTTGGCTACTTTTCAGCTAAAGAAGGCAATATGTTGCTTACAAAGCTTTCATTAAGTTAATACAGTCTCCTGCGCAGAACTGTGAGCCCTAAGAGACATACAAAGCACTACATTTGGTGAACTTCCAACAAGTCTAGGAGTCACTTGATTTGGACTGATCACAGTCAAACAGTTAGCCATTCAAGTGACAGAATCTACTGTTTTTTCCATTACATTGTGCTGGATTTTATCAAATGCTGGAGTTGCCATATTCTGCTAATTTAAGTTTATCTAAACTTCAGTGAGCAAAGCTAGAAATAAAGTGCACCCAGCAAAGACAGCAGCATGCGCTCCAGCAAGATTAGATTTAGGTAACTGGCAGCTATTCTTCCATAACCAGAGTAAAATACGCCACACATGATAGCAGGATAGGGAAACTGGAATTTGTCACACTCCTATGACCAAGCATCTTATCAAGGCTCCACTTTATCTCTGGCCAAACTCCCTCCTCCCATGTACAGGACTCATAAAAACTTATTTCACTTAAACTCAGAATCACCTTTTGACCAGAACATATTTACAAGTATTAATAATATTCACACAGTGCCCAAACAATAGCATTATGTCCACATATAAATCAGACTCTGCCCTATGAAGCTGATAACATTAAGGGTTTGAACTTTCAAAGACATAAGCAAGTAAATATTTCCAGAGTCAACAGAACATGACTAAAGTTTGCAGAACTGAGGCCTTCACAGGCAAATACAATCAAGAGGAGATAAATGAAACAGATTCTGCACACTTTTTATTTATATTTTTGGAGAGTAAATTTATAATTTCCATTTAAAAAAAATCTTTACCCTATGATTGTAAACATTATCTTGTTTTCTTACTAGCTGTTACCTAATATAGCCATCCCCAACCAGCTGCTCTCAGTATTAGCGAAAAACCTCTAGTCTAGAAGAATCCCAATATTTTCAGTAACAAGAACCCAACTAAACTCCCATTAAAGTTAATAGACCCACTCCCAATGAGTACGAGAGCTGTATCAGGCCTCAAGGGAATAGCTCGCAAGGCCCTGAAGGCTGGCATATTTATTGAAAATGTGTGATTTTACAATGTATATAGTTTTATCTGTAACAAATTAAGATTATTATTGGTAGTGGTATTACAACAGAGATATGCTGCAACAGGAATCAGGGCTCCAAAGGACTCAGTACTGTACTAGGAAAGAGTCTCTGAAGAGTCAACAATTTAAACAGACATAAAAGATAAAGGGTGGGAGAAAAACCAGTATTATTTCCCCGCTTTAGTAAGGTGCATATACAGAGTAAATACCTCATCCAAAGTTGCACAGGAAGTCTGTGGCTAAATCTGGATTCGAAGCAGATCTCCTGAGTCTCAAACCATAATTTCAGTCAAAATATAAATAAAGTAGACTTTAAGGCGGCACTGGAATTTTAGGGGTTTTTTTTTTCTAGTCAATACTATTTTATTTTGCATTATTAAAAAACATCCTACTCCAGAGACTTTCACTGTTCTTTTAACTAATTTATGCTGTTCAGACAGCCATTTTGGAAAGGCCAAACTATTTACCTTCTGGTATCAAGTTTTCTTTATGAATTTCAAATATTAATAAAGTAAGCAAAAACACACGAGGATGTGTGTTCACCAGCCAACATATACACACTTTGGGTGTGCTCAAGCACTGACGTTCATGCCTGAACACACATGCTGTGTGCATATGGTTGATGAATATACCCTGGAGTTTGTCAAAGAATTTATAAAATACTCTCTTGAAAAATCAAGCAGTTAAAAAACATTTTAGCATAACATCTTAAAAACTAATCTGCCAAAGAAAATTGTCATACTGTTGTATGTTTATTATGTAAAATACTGGATGTCTCCAAAATGTTGTAGTCCTAGAAGTAGGGTTAAAAAAAGCAGCTGCTTGTGTCTGAGAGTGTGTTGAAAACTTCCCATCTTTTTAAGTAAGAAGGAAAAGAAAAGAAAAATAAAATAAAGTAAATTATAACTTTCTTGTGACATTCAGCTGGAGGGTAATCAGGGCTTCAAAGAAGTTACAGTTCAGACTGCTACTCTTTCTCCTCTGAAATCCCAATCAGCACGTAGAAGAATAGGAGGGGTTGTGCCCGTGGCCCCATGTCCAGCATTTTGAAGAAATTCCTTCTCCGAGCGCCTAATGTTGTTTAAGAAACGCTTGTATATCAGTGGTCCCCGTCCTTTTTGGCGCAAGGGCCACATACACCATTTTTACGACCCTGAGGGGCCCCAAGCCTCTGCTAGCACCTCTCACACCAGGAAGCCAAATGGGAGGAGTTCAGTTAGGAGGCTCCCTCCACACTCATCTCCCCTGGCTGCACCATGGAAACTACTTCCATCCTGTAGCACTGTGTGGTCCACCTGAGTCCCTAGGCAGCCAGGGAGATGGGAGAGGAGTGCTGCCCTCCCTCTGGCTCCAGCTGGCACCCCAGTGCATAGATACCCAGGTGAAGTGCTTTGCTGTGCTCCCTGCTACAGTTGGGGGAGGGGAGCACTAACCTCCTGCCACTTTGGCTGCAGCAAAAAGCCTGCACAGGTCTTCTAGACCTGCAGTAATGTGCTTCGCCTGGGTTCTTAGGCAGCAGCTTCCTGCGCAGCCAGCAGGAGGAGAACAACGAGCCACTCGCAAAGCCTCCATGGGCCACTTTTGGCCTGTGGACCACAGGTTGGGATCCTTCTGCCAGTCCCACAGGACAGCAACAAGTCTTTTTGGTTTGGTTTGCAAATAAATATGGATTTGTTCACAGTATGTAAAGGTACAATTTAGATTCAAAAGGATCCAAATGAAAAAAACATCAATTTGGACAAGATTTCAACACACACAGTTTACTGACTTAAGACACACACCTATTTAGAGATAGCTGGTCAGTCTGATGTTACCTACGTTACGTGATAGGCTCTCAAGCAACTGTATCATCTAAAGAAAAAGTACTAGGCATCAGCACAAGCAGTTGGACAAAGAACCCATGTCACTGAACAGTGGCACATATAAAAAGCAAACAGGATCCTACACTTTTGTAAGAGGATAGAGACAGAGGTCTGATAGTCTGCATTAGAGGGGTGTAAATTCCAGGGTGTATTAGAATGTATACTCCTCTAGTTCAGACTATTGCACCACTGAGACAAGCCATAATAACTCAGAAAAAGCTATAAAACAATATTTTATCCCCAAGCACATTCAGTTTCCATTGCATCACCTCAAATCACAGGAACTGAACTGGAAATGACTAGGGTAGTGGCTCCCTGTCACCTTAGAAACTGTTGTGAAGCTACTGTACAGAACAGCAGGCTCATGCACCAACAGTAATACATGTTGAGAAAACCTGGACCCAGGACTCTGATCCACAGCCCACTGCAGATAAAGGGTGAGACAGTGGAACTCAGAACTCTTTGCTGTTCCTGCATGTGATATACAAAGCAATTTACTTTCAGAGTCAATTTCCTCACAAACATCACTTACACTGCAATGAATCCAGAGGGGGAGGTGTGTTAGTCTAGTTCAGGAAAACAAACCAGGAGTCCTGTGGCACTTTTAAAGACTAACAAATTTATTTATTGTATGAGCTTTCATGGGAGAAAATCCCACTTTGTCAGATACTTTGAAGATCAATACAGTATAATAGTAGAACTAGATCAGAACTGTGTGTGAATACTATCTACGTCACATTAAAAAACTATTAGCACTGTTATGCCTGCTTTAAGTGAGAATAGCCCATACTATTTAATTCAACAAAATTTTAAAACTTTTTAGCAGATTCACAATAAATTTTGAGACTTATATGGATGTACTTTAGAAAACGCAATAAATTAAATTGTTTGTCCACTGTGTTTAAATTCTTATTGGAATCGCACTAAGCATTCAGACTGAATACCAGTTAGTTTGGCTAATTCAGTGTGTTATACCATATGCTTAACAACCTTTGGGGAACAGAGGACACAAAATATTTGGGGACAATATCTATTTTTGGACAGGCATATGGGATTTTGTGGAGTTCTGTGTATGAAGTGCATAGCAATATGTTTCTCAGAGTATAATAATGGAGATGTAAACAAAGGGTGGGTGGAATACTATTTGTTACATAATTTGTTATATAATTACTTACACTATGTTCAAGGCAGCTTAGTACACCATTTTGCTTATATTAATTTTTATTGTCTAAAATAGCTGTGCATTTTTTATTTAAATTTAGCTGTTTATTGGACTTTTTCACCAAGCAATAAGTCTCATGGCAAAATAAAATAATTAAAGTAAATAAAAAGAAGAAAGATTATGGTGAGTGATTATGGAAGTTAATAGTATGCAAAACTAGGGAAAAAGGAGGATCCGGGGAACTACAGACCGGTCAGCCTCACCTCAATCCCTGGGAAAATCATGGAGCAGGTCCTCAAGGAATCCACCCTGAAACACTTGGAGGAAAATAGAGTGATCAGGAACAGTCAACATGGATTCACCAAGGGCAAATCGTGCCTGACCAACCTGATTTCCTTCTATGATGAGATGACTGGATTTGTGGATGCGGGAAGAGCCGTTGACGTGATATACCTTGACTTTAGCAAGGCTTTTGATACGGTTTCCCACAACATTCTCGTTGGCAAGTTAAGGAAGTATGGGTTGGATGAGTGGACCGTAAGGTGGATCGAAAACTGGTTAGATCAACGGGCTCAGCGGGTAGGAATCAATGGCTCGATGTCTGGTTGGCAACCGGTAACGAGTGGAGTGCCCCAGGGGTCGGTCCTGGGGCCGGTTCTATTCAACATCTTCATTAATGATCTTGATGATGGAATAGACTGCGTGCTTAGTAAGTTTGCGGATGACACCAAGTTGGGGGGAATGGTAGATACTCTGGAGGGCAGGGACAGGATCCAGAGAGACTTGGACAAATTGGAACACTGGGCCGAAAGAAACCTCATGAGGTTCAACAAAGACAAGTGCAAAGTCCTGCACTTAGGACGGAAAAATCCCATGCACTGCTACAGGCTAGGGACCGATTGGCTAAGTAGCAGCGCTGTAGAAAAGGACCTGGGAGTTATGGTGGACGGGAAGATGAATATGAGCCAACAGTGTGCCCTTGTTGCCAAAAAGGCCAATGGCATATTAGGCTGCATCAGTAGGAGTATTGCCAGCAGATCGAGGGATGTGATAATTCCCCTCTATTCGACACTGGTCAGGCCGCATCTGGAGTACTGTGTCCAGTTTTGGGCTCCCCACTACAGAAAGGATGTGGACAAATTAGAAAGAGTCCAGCGGAGGGCAACAAAAATGATTAGGGGGCTGGGGCACATGACTTATGAGGAGAGACTGAAGGAACTAGGCTTATATAGTCTACAGAAGAGAAGATTGAGGGGAGATTTGATAGCAACCTTCAACTACTTGAAGGGTTGCTCCAAAGAGGAGGGAGCTAGGCTGTTCTCAAGGGTAACAGAGGACAGAACAAGGAGCAATGGTTTCAAATTACAGCTGGGGAGGTCAAGGTTGGATATTAGGAAAAACTTTCTCACTAGGAGGGTGGTGAAGCATTGGAATGGGCTATCTAGGGAGGTGGTAGAATCTTCAACTTTGGAGATTTTTAAGGCTCGGTTAGACAAAACTCTGGCTGGGATAATTTAGGGGGAGTGGTCCTGCTTTTTAGCAGGGGGTTGGACTAGATGACCTCGTGAGGTCCCTTCCAACCCTATTATTCTATGATTCTATGAAAACAGAAGACTCAATGATGTTTTGATTACCTTGGAGAAAAGGCAGGTAATGAGAAAACTATCCATTTTATTAAAACTAAATGCATTTTAAGACCACTGTTTTGGTCTCAAGACTCATAATATCATCAGGGAAAATTAGTAAAAATTGTACTACTGTAGCTGGATCCAATTTGTAAAGCTCAGGGAGGAGACAATCTTGAGGAAATGAGAAAAATATTCTTCAGCTGGAAGAAACTAAATTATTACATAAATTACTGAATAGTATTGCAAGGCTCTGGCGGCACTACACCATTCATTATCTAAGCTAATCCAGAATTACAATGTTTAATTATTTGCAAAGCTTCTTTTTCAATTTTTCACCAGAAGATGGGGATTGCATTATATCAAAACACAACGTTCAATTCTCAAATCCATCTAGGATAAGACCATATATATTTAGTTACAATTGTATGTGTAGTTTTGTGTTTCTTTGGCCTGTGACAGACTGTTCAGTTACTTCTATCGGTATAAATCAAGCCATAGTCACTGGTGATCTTAAAGGATGTTTCTACACAGCAATAGAAGATCTATGACACCAAGTTTCAGAATCCAGGTCAACAGACATGGGCTCATGGAACTTGAACTATGGGGCTAAAAATTGCAGTATAGACATTCAGGCATGGGCTAGAGCCTGAGCTCTGAGACCCTTCCCCTCACAGGGTGTCTGAGCCCAGGCTCCAACTCAAATTCAAGTGCCTACACTTCAGCCCAAGCCCTGCTAGCTTGGGTCAGCTGACCAAGACCAGCCATGGACATGTCACAGGTCTTTTATTGCAGAGTAGACATATTCATAGACATTTACATTCTTATTGGAAGTTATAGTTGGCATTGTTTCAACCTAGGATATACAGGGTCTTTCCCTAAATTCACAGGAATATGATTTTACACAGTCAACAGTGTTCATTAAAACAAACAAGGAGTGCGGCACACAAGTATCCATCCGGATGGATGATACAGAAAAGATCTAAGATCTGAGATTTGTGTTTTAGTTCTTGATGGTGTCATGGACTGCGACCAGCTTGCCTTAACAAAGAAGTCTTCAGTGAGCTTAAGCACAAAAAGGAAGCTTACAATAACTGGAAACGAGGTCATGACAAGGGAAGAGTATAAAAATACTACTTGAGCATGCATGAGTGAAATCAGGAGGGCCAAATCACAATCAGAGTTGCAGAAGACGTAAAAGGGTAAAAAGAAGGGTTTCTAGAGGTATGTTAGCTACAAGAAGGAGGACAGGGAAAGTGAAGGCACCTTACAGAATTGGGGAGGCAAATTAGTAACAGATGATGTGGAAAAAGCTGAAGTACTCAAGGCTCTTTTTGCCTCCATCTTCACAGATCAGGTCAGCTCCCAGACTACTGCATTGGTTCGTGCAGAATAGGGAGGAGATGAGCAGCCCCCAGTGGTGAAAAAAACAGGACTATTTAGAAAAGCTGGAGATGCACAAGTCTATGGTGTTGGATTCAATGCATCTGAGAGACCACATCTGGAATACTGTGTGCAGTTCTGGTCCCCCATGTTTAAAAAAGAGGAATTCAAACTGGAACAGGTGCAGAGAAGGGCTACCTACAAGGATGTCTGCAGAATGGAAAACCTGCCTTAAGAGAAGCAATTTCAAGAGCTTGGCTTGTCTAGTCTCACCAAAAGAAAGTTGAGGGGAGATATGATTGCTCTCTATAAATACACCAGAAGGATAAATACCAGGGAGAGAGAGGAATTATTTAAGTACAGTGCCAATGTGGACACAAGAACAAATGGATATAAACTGTCCATCAGGAAATTTAGGCTTGAAATTAGATACAGGTTTCTAACCATTAAAGGAGTAAAGTTCTAGAATAGCCTTTCAAAGGGAGCTGTGAGGGAAAAAAACCTAGCTGGCTTCAAAACTGAGCTTGATAAATTTATGGAGGGGATGGTATGATAGGACAGCCTACTTTGTCAAGTGACCGATTTTTGACTACTGATGATGGATATGCCAGTGACCTGAGAAGGGACGTTAGATGGGGTGGTTTATTACAGAAAATTCTTTCTTGGGTGTCTGGCTGGTCAGACACGCCCACATACTCAGAGTTTTAACTGATTGCAATATTTGGGGTTGGGAAGAAATTTTCCTCCAAGGCAGACTGGCAAGGGCTCTGGAGGTTTTTTGCCTTCGTCTGTAGCATGGGGCATGGCTCACTTGCTAGTTGATTCTCTGTACTTTTAAGTCTTTAAATCATGATTTGAGAACTTTAAAAACTCAGTCATAGGTTAGAGGTTTATTACAGATGTGGGTGGGTGAGGTTTTGTGGCCTACATTGCGCAGGAAGTCAGACTAGATGATCATATTGGGCCCTTTTGACTTTAGAGTCTGTGAGAGTGCTGAGCGACTTGGCTGATGTGACTACAGAGCCATTGACCATTATCTTTGAAAACTCATGGCAATTGGGGAGGTCCCAGAAAATTGGAAAAAGGAGAAAATAGTGCTTACCTTAAAAAAAAGGAACTGCTGACCAGTCAGCCTCACCTCAGTCTTGGAAAAATCATGGTACAGGTCCTCAGGGAATCCATTTTGAAGCACTTGGAACAGAGGAAGGTGATCTGGAAGAGTCAGCATGGATTCACCAAAGGCAATTCATGTCTGATCTACCTGATTGCCTTCTCTGATAAGATGATCTGGGCTCTGCGGATGTGACTAAGTGGGTTGGAGCCCACGAAAGCTTATGCTCGAAGAAATTTGTTAGTCATTGGGGCTATGTCTATCCTTGGCCAAATAAGTCGACTTTGCTAAATCGACTTAAGAAAGTCGTCTTTAAGTCGACTTTGTTAAATTGACTTAGCATGTCTACACTCAAAAATTAAGTCGACTTAAAGGGGACCCTGCCAAATAGACTTAGAGTGTCCACACTGGACGCCTAAGTCAACTTCTAGGGGCTAGGTGGACCTGGGACTGGTCCATGGTGGCAGGGGGCTCAGCATTTGCCCCATTGTACCTGGGTACAATGGGGGCTGAGCAGGACAGGGACACTGGCAGGGCATAGGAGTAGGGCTGTGTCCTGCCCCGTGTGGGGCATGCCAGGCTCTGCCTGTGCCAGCCACCTTGGCAGGGAAGACAGTGGGGGAGCCCTGGAGCCCTTTAAATTGACTTAAAGTCAATTTAGGGCTAATCTGCATCTACACTGGCTAAATCGACTTAATAAAGTCAACTTGGCCAGTAAAGTCGACTTTATACTAGGTTTTATAAAGTCGACTTTAATTTTCCTTAAGTCGACTTAAGCTGCTGCTTAAGTCAATTTAAGGAAAACGTAGTGTAGACGCAGATTAAATTAAGTCGACTTAAGCAAGTTTAAGTCGACTTAATATGTAAGTGTAGACGCACTCTAAATTGCTACTCGACTCTCGTTTTTCCTGTACACTGACTAACCCGGTTACCCCTCTGGAATCTGTGGATGTGGGGAAAGCAGTGGATGTGATATACCTTAATTTTAGCAAAGTTTTTGATGTGGTCTTCCACAGTATTCTTATCAGTAAGTTAGAGAAGTATGGGTTGGATGAATGGACTATAGGATAGATAAAAAGCTGGCTAGATCAGCAGGCTCAATGGGTAGTGATCAAAAGCTGGTAACAAGGGTTGGTGCTGGGGCTGGTTTTGTTCACCTTTTTCATGAATGATCTAGAGGATGAGGTGGATTGCACCCTAAGCAATTTGCAGATGATACTAAGCTGAGGGGAGTGGTAGATAGGTTGGAGGGCAGGAACAGGATACAGGATAACTTAGACAAACTAGAGGAGTGGGCCAAAAGAAATCTGATGAGCTTCAACAAGGACAAGTGCAGAGTCTTGAATTTAGAATGGAAGAATCCCATGCACTGCTGCAGACCAGGGACTGACTGACTAGGCAGCAGTTCAGCAGAAAAGGACCTGGGATTACAGACTGAATACAAGTCAAGTCAACAGTGTGCCCTTACTGCCAAGAAGCCTAACTGCATATTGGGCTGTATTGGTAGGAGCTCTGCCAGCAGATCAATTTTTTTTTCCATAAAAAGGGTAATTACTAATTGAGTAAAAACAACTATTAACTAAACTAACACTTTTCTAACAGGAATATTTGAAATTGACTGAATTTTTTAAGAGCTGCTGAGTCTCCATCTCAGACTGTGGACAGTTGAGAAGGAACTGAGGGGGAGGTTATGCTGCACCTATACCAAAAAGGCACCAACAGCACTATGAGACGGGAGCTGCACATACGTGGCCCAGACAAATGCTGCTGAAAAACGTCTCCGATCAAAAGACATGAGAAGGTGCCGGGCCTAAAGTGGAACACTCCCACTGAGAGCACTCAAAGAAGAAGTGATTATTCCTCTCTGTTTGGCACTGATGAGGCCTCATTTGGAGTACTGTGTCCAGTTTTAGGCCCCCATTACAGGAAAGGATGTGGACAAATTGCAAAGAGTCCAGTGGTAGGAATGAAAATGATTAGGGGGCTGGAGCACATGACTTATGAGAAGAGGCTGGGGGAACTGGGCTTTTTTAGTCTACAGAAGAGAAGAGTGAGGGGGGGATTTGATAGCAGCCTTCAACTGTCTGCAGGGGGGCTCCAAAGAGGATGGATTTAGGCTGCTCTCAGTGGTAGCAGACAACAGAACAAGGAGTAATAGTCTCAAGTTGCAGTGGGAGAGGTCTAGATTGGTATTAGGAAAACTTTTTCACTTAGGAGAGAGGTGAAGCACTGGAATGGGTTACTTAAAGGAGACGGTGGAATTTCCATCCGTAGAGGTTTCTAGGGCCTGGCTTTACAAAACCCTGGCTGGGATGATTTAGTTGTGGTTGGTTCTGCTTTGAGCATGGGATTGAACTAGACGACCTCCTGAGATCCCTTCCCACCCTAATCTAATCTTCTATGACTATTTTCATGACCTTCAGCAACTTAGTAACTGCTTTGTGCCTCAGTTTCCTTACATGAAAAATGGAAATAATACATATTATTTCACAGGGGAGTGATGAGACTTTCTCCATTGATGTTTGTGAACTGCCTTGTGGTCCATGGAAGGAAGGTGCTATAGAAATGCGTAATTTCATTGTAACACTGTAATGTGAGCTGTGCGACAACAGTTTTACACCCTGCCAGTTAATTGTTTCCTTTAGATCCTTAAAAATTAAATCCAGTCATTAGTAACTTCTGGCTTGGTTCTGCTTTCATTTTAAATCAGTGGAAAAAATCCCACAACTTCACTGGGAGCAGATTCAGGCCCACAATTTATTAATTTTCCTTAAATATGGTCCAAGTCTGCAGACTAAAATGTTGGGCTTAGAATAGCTTTCAGTTCTGTTTTTAATAGAAAGTATGCTGTTCTGGATCTCTTTCCGCTAACATCCTTTTGGCAAAACCTCAGAGGTAACTCTAATTATTTTTAAAAGTTATATGGTCGTTTTTATATACAGAGAAGGTACTGTACGATAGATTAGTATCTTAGACAAACAAACAATATTGAATATTAACAAAATGGAGCAAAAGAATGTGAATGCAGCTAAGCCATTATAAATGAAACACACAGAAGAGTACCTATAGTCTGCCAAAACAGCTCAAATGCTCTTTCCTTTCTTGTTGCCATGCTATTATTGGAAAAGTCTAGTCTCTACAGATTAAATCAACCACTTTTTTGCTACTTTCAACTTCCTTCTTAAACCATTTCCCCTTCTCCCTGTCGGGACCTTGCTGACTTTTTCAATTAAAAAGTTATGATCTGATACGAACTCCCTTCACCTTCTCCTATTTTCCTTTCCCCCCATTCTCGATCACTGAAATTACAGATTCTCTCCTGCACTCCTCCTCTAATCCTTTCCACCTGTTCCAGCAACCTTATCCATCCCACAACCATGGTCATGTCCTCCCCACTTTCTCTTCAATCTCTAATTCTCCTCCAGTTCCTTCCTCTGACAATATCTAATTGCTTCTCTAACTACTGCCCCATATCCTTTCTCCATCCATCTTCAAACCTACTCCATGTACTGGCTCCACCTGTTGACTGGCATTCCATTCCTAGACTCTCTTCAATCCATCTTTTGCCTTTTATACTCCACTGAGACTGTTCTCATCAAAGTCTCCAGTAATGCTTTCCTGTCCAAGGTTCAGGACCAGTATAGCATCCTCACCTTCTTTAACTTGTCAGCTGCCTTCAACATGTTCTCCCCTGCCTCTCCTACCTACCTCTAACTGATCATTCAACATTTCATAAAGAGGATCCTCCTCATCCTCCTTCTAACTTTCAGCGGAGGTCCCACAGGATTCTCTCCTTGAGTTTCTCCTCTTCTCCCTCTACACCATTTCCAAGCGATTTCATTAAAAAACAATACTTCAGCTTCAATCTCTATGCTGACTACTCCCATATTTTCCTCTCCACTCCAGTTCTGTCTCCTTCTGCCCAAACTGTGAACTCTGATGACCCTTCTGACATTTCCTCATAGATGTACAGCCATTTGGATTAAGCACCACATGGCAAATTGAGCTTTTAATTTTTTTTCTCTCAATCCCTCTCTCCTACTGTTTTCCTGAGTTTCTCTGGACAATCCTCCCCATCACAGATGCTCATAAACATCTTTAGTTCAACCTTATCTCAGACACTCATCGCTAGGTCACATTTAAATCTTGTTGCTTCTTCTTGCATAATATGCTTAAGATCCAGTCCCTCTTCTCAGTTTACCCAACTAATAATTGGGTTCAAGTCCTCATTAGCTCTTGTTTTGAATACTGTTACCTCTTCCTTTCTGGCCTTGTCAAATGCCTTCTTTACCCCCTTATATTATATTCATTCAAAACACTTCACGGATCATCTTTTTGTGGCATCAATCCAATAGGACCACGTCTTTGTGATTCACCCTTCTCTAGCACATCAAACCCATACTATTTGCCTTCATTTTTAAAGTCCTTCATGGACTAACTTAGCCCTATTTATCTCCTGCACTTTATCGACTTGTCAGCTCTCACTCCTGCTCCATCACTGATGCCAGCTTTGACTGATCATTAGTTCCATTTTCCCACAAGTATCCTAATACTTTCTCCCATATTGCCCATTACGCATGGTGTAGAAGGGCAGAGGAGATAACCCCTCTCAGCCCTACTAGAAGCCCTGCCCCAGAAGGCTGGAGTAGGTGACCTGGATAGTTAGAGCTGAAGCAGGCCCTAATCATCCCAGAGGGAACACCTGGAACCTGGCCCAGCTGGTATATAAGGACTAGGACAGGAAACGCAGGGGGAAGGTTGGCGTTAGGTGCCTGCAGCCTGCCTAGGGTGGCCAAGAGGAAAGAACTAAACCCCAAGCCTCCCAGGCCCTGAACAAGTCCTGAAGCTGGAAGGGCTGCTGTTGGGAAAGACTGAGAAGCTGCTGGGAAGAGGGGACTGTATTTTTGTTATGTGTTTGCAGTGCCTAGCACAATGGGGATGGGACCATCCCTGTCTGTGGTCTCTTAGGCTATGCCTACACTTGGCCAAATAAGTCGACTTAGCATGTCCACACTCAAAAATTAAGTCAATTTAAAGGGGACCCTGCCAAATCGACTTAGAGCGTCCACACTGAACGCCTAAGTAGACTTCTAGGGGCTAGTTGGACCTGGGACTGGTCCATGGTGGCGGGGGGAGGGCACCTCTTGCCAAGTGCCAGAGGGCTCAGCATTTGCCCCATTGTACCTGGGTACAATGGGGGCTGAGCAGGACAGGGACACTGGCAGGGCATAAGAGTGGGGTTGGCAGGGCTGTGTCCTGCTCTGGGAGAGGGAGGGGCACGCCAGACTCCGCCTGTGCCAGCCACCCTGGCAGGGAGGACAGTGGGGGAGCCAGTAAAGTTGACTTTAAATGAGGTTTTATAAAGTTGACTTTAAATTTCCTTAAGTCGATTTAAGCAGCAGCTTAAGTCGATTTAAGGAAATTGTAGTGTAGACGCAGATTAAATTAAGTCGATTTAAGCAAGCTTAAATCGACTTAATTTGTAAGTGTAGATGCACCCTAAGTACCATTGCAGTACAAACAGCAGTAACTACTACTAACAATGCTGTTGCTAATTCAACTTAATTTTTATTTTAAGATGAAAACTTATTTTATTGTTTAAACAAGTATTTTAAAAGCAACAGAAGCAATTTCTTGGATTTTGTATTATCACTCCCCAATTTGTACATTCATACAGTAGAGGACCTAGCAGAGAGTAGTGTTCTTGCATATATATCTTATCAGACTGACCAATACCTTTTTTTTTTTTTTTTTTGATTCAGCCATTCTACTTGTTGTAATGTAGGTCATGCTTCACATTCTTCAAGAACACTTAACACCAATATAAAATTCACCCTTTTGATTCAACACTTTAGAGAATCATGGCTTTCAAGTTATGCTCCTATGCCACAATGTGCATTCTAAAATGCTAGCATTAATAAACTGAGCTTCTATATCAGCTCAACTCTTACGGACTTATAGAGAGTCGGATGACTGCCATATAATGGAATTTGTACATGTTTCTTTAACATTGACATAGCAAATGGGGACTAAGTATGCCTGGGGGGAAAATGAATTCATTTACCCTAATGACTAATGATGAGTTTAGCTAACAGCCAAAATATACTTTGAGTTTGCTCATGATAGATATAATTACAAGATAAAAAAGCATGCTGCTTGAAGTGAATGAGCTCTAGATGACAGCATTATTTGTAAACTTCCATAGGGGCAGCCGTGTTAGTCTAGTTCAGCAAAACAAATAATCAGCTTGAAGTGGACTGTAACCCATGAAAATTTATGTTTTAATAAACTTGTTAGTCTTTATAAGTGCCACAAGACTCGTTTTTTTTTCCGAGTTATTTGTAGGTTGCTGAAATGTGTTCTCTTGGCTCATTTGCAGTTTTACTTCTAAAATGACTGAATAAAAATATTACACCAACTAGCCTGACAGAGACCAAAAATTGATATTATACTTTCAATTAGTGTTGGAATGTTAACTATTGTTCAGATTCTATTCTCATTCCTGATACCTTAAGGAGACAGATTAACAACTCCACAACCACTACTCTGCATCATATACTAAAGATTAGAACATTAAAATCTGCTAAGTAAGGCTAATTCATGTCAAAGCATTTAGATTTCTATGGTGCTATGAATTACTGGCTGGTAAAGGAGTAGAGGGAGTAAGCTCCTTAAGAATGTCATGTCCATCTGTGGGTCCCATCTGTCAAAGAAATCCTGAAAGAAGAGACTAAAGAGGAATCCAGAATATGCTCAGCTGTTATAAAGTAAATTGGTACCTCATACTGCAACCTCAATATATACTGTTAGGTAGACAAATGCTACCTTCTATTTCAATTTTCATTTACTATAGGTTGTGCAAACTTTTTTACTCTGCATTTCAGGACCATCACACAGGTCTTCTCTTAGACTTCAACCTAAGATTGATTGACCTTAGATTATCTCAATCTACTGATCAATTCGCAGAGTGCCCAAGGGAACATAAACAAGGGAAGGTGATTCTGTTTGACAATGACAGTAAAAATTGCTATTCACTTGTTAACAAGAAATAGACTGATAGCAAAACAAAGAACAGAAGAATACTGACATGCAGTGGAATAGACAAAATGATTTAACAAGTTTTGGTCATCTGAAATGTCTGTTCATCTCTTTAGTTGAAGCACAACTTTGTTAGTTGCAGACAACTAGGTTTTCTGGGACTAGTCAAGAAAAAAATTATTCTGCAAGTCCCACACTTCATCTCATAGCACATCCTGCCCTCCTTCTACCAAGAATGAGTACATGGATGTGCATACACCGAGAGGTATGGGAGATCAAAGAAAAAAAGGTTTGTATTTACTTAAAAAAGAGGAACAGGACCACTGTATGTGTTACATGGATTTAAAAAAGGAGGTGAATAGATTCTTAATATAAGTAACTTGATCTCACCCCTCTTCCTTTCATTTACTGTATTAATACACAGCACAATATCTAATGCCTTAAAAATTTACTTATAAACCTCAAGAGCAGAAGAATGCACTTTCAAAACATATCAAACATCAAAGACGACAAAGCGAAGAACAAAGATAGAGCTACGAGTTTGTGGTCATTCTTTAGCTGTTTATGTGAGGAATGGAATGAAGGTAGGGGGGCTGCAAAAGAAACCCTAAAGACTCAAATTAGTGAACTGTCACCTGAAAACTAGTGTCAGTTTGAAAAGACAAATGTATGCCTGGAGTAGTTGCCCCCATACTTTGCACCATAGCTTGAGCAGCCATTACATTCTGTACATTTTACCTTTGTTTCAGGTCAGTATTTCTTCGGGTTTCATGGCATTTTGTGAAGGCTGATTAACAAAAGGAAGAATGTTTCTATAAATATTACTGTCTAGCAATTTCAATGTGATATAAGAGGTGGGACTTTTTATTCCCTTCATAGAAATTTCTTCAGTAGTTAAATTACAGAAATTTATGATTCCTGTCCTTTTAATAGAGCAGGTCATTAAAATTATGAAATGACAAATATACAGGAAAGGCAGAACGGACTACTGATGTATAATATACGACACAAAGAAACGGTTCTTTGCAAACATGTCTTCCAAATAAATATGCCCCACTTTACAGAATATCGATTAAATGTTTAATAGGGAGGAAGAATCATCCATAGTAAGCAGGTAAAAAGTAGAACACTGTACAGCAAAGAAGCCATGTGTCCTTGGTGGTCAAACTAAATTTAGGATAGCCTTTTTTTCTTGCTAAAATTTGATCACTTTCTTTACTGCCTGTATGGCATTACATTTATTAACTTTTCAGCTATTAATGACGGGGTTTTTTCTCGGTGTATTTTTTCTGGTGTTATGTTTTTCTTTTTAGTTATCCTTCACCTAAAAGCAGCAAAAGAAACAGAAGCTTTTCTAAGAAACTAGGTAGGAAAAGACAAGGAAAGCTGCTAAATTTTAAAAAGTACTAAGTGTAGTGAACATAAATTAGTTCACATTCAAAACAAACAAGTTTATCCTTCTTATGGATTCCATGTGAAATATATGAATTAATAAGACATCTTAGTGGCCTAAAAGTAAAATTCTCCATTGTCAACGTGGAGTTGATCAAGGCCTCTTGTTGCCCAAGACAGAGGAGAAAGACTGTGCTCTTCATTGCTCAATGCCCTCTGATCAGATAAAGAATAAGCTCTCATAACAGTGCCATTCAAGTCCAACATAAAAAGCAAAGTGGTTATTGTGACTCTGTCTGGATTTAGGGAACCATTTATGATATCATTCTGTATTAATATTTTATAATTGTTATAATCCATAGGAACTGTGCCATGTTTGGTGTCAATAGAAAGGTAATAATTTGTGGGGAATGATTATATAGTTTATGTGTAGGATTCGTATTCATATTAGAAATTAGGAATATGATTGTTATATTTTAATTGGTGTGAGTCTGGGGAAATTCCCCAGACTGAATGTCTACCTAGCCATTGTCCCCCTAATGGCCCATTAAGGAAGCTCCCCAGTATAATGGGCTGAAGAAGAAAACCTGTTGAGCCACTAGGACTGGAACATGTGACTCAACTCCATTTTGATTGGAGAGAACTGCACACAGCATGGAGAAGGCCAGAGGTGATAAAAGGCAGCAGCCCCGACTCCATCTTGCTCTCAAGTCCCCAGTCTACAGCCAACACCCATCTTTGGAACTATTCCTCTGAGATTGAACAAAGGATTGAGGCCCACCCGGGTGCTGGGTGTTTACCAGAGGAACAAGCCTGCAAACTTTAGAGGAACAAGCCTGCAAACTGCTTTTCATGAACTTTAAATCATTTGTATGTATGTGATTCACTTTGACCTTTTAACATCTCTCATATTTTGTTTCTTTTCTTCCTATATTAAACCTTTAGTTGCAATTGCTAAAGGACTGGCTACCAGTGTGGTATTTTGGTTAAGATCCAAACCTATATTGTTCTGCATGCTGTGGCTGGCCCTTTGGGGTCAGGAGAACCTATATGTTTAAGGGACCGTGCGGCTAGGTGGGAGCCGGGGGGAGCTGGAGTGCAATAAAGGGAGCTGTTTCTATTTTGGGCAGATTTCTTGGTACCCGGTGTGGGGAACCAGAAGCCTGGTTGTGACTGATAGGGAGACTGGTTTAAGTACCACCCATCAGTGTGTGGGGAGTTTGGCTCCCTGTTTTGCAGCTCGCCCTGATTTTTGCACGTCCAGGAGGGTATCCCAGGAGGCCCCGGTCACATTGGCGTAGTCGGCAGGATCCACAGAACCAGAACATTTGGGTGTTGGATCAGGACCCCACACTATTCCTAAATTTATATTTGATATTGAGAGTGTTAAAGGAGAAGTGGTCACAATGCGGGAGCAGTAGACATATAAATCTATGAGCACAAGAGAGCTCCAACTGTTATGTAAAGAGAGAAAAACAACCCTTAAGGGGAATATCTCAGAGCAGAAAATGAGAGATCTGCTCATGGAAAATGATCAGAGGACAGGAGCTATGCCTGATCCTGACTCAGGAGCAGCTGGTGCGGAAGAGAGTAAGCAGCCAGACCCAGACGATGACCAGCATTTTCGAAAGGAAAAAGGCCTGATGGAGCTTCACTTGTGGGAGCAACAAAAAATGCAGGAGATGAAAGAGGCTGCTGAGGGGAGAGCTCGTCAAAGGCAGCGAGAGGAGGAGGAAAGAGCTCGGCAGGGGCGGCTGGAGGAGTTGTGGCTGAAGGAAGCAGCAGAGGAGAGAGCTCACCAAAGACAATTGGAGATAGCCCAGATCCAGAAGAGTCTGCCTTCAAAAGAAGGTTCCTTGACTTCCTCCATTAAGGAGTGGGAAAGGATCTGTCCCCCTTACAAAGACAGTGAGGATACTGAGGGATTTTTATATACTTTTGAAAGACTCTGTGAGGTCCATAAGATTCCTGATGAGAGAAGGATGCCTGTACTCATCGCCAGGCCGTCCGAGAGGGCCAGAGAGGTATTTAATGATATGGAATTAAATGAGTCATTGAATTATGTAAAGTTTAAAGAAATGATTCTGAGAAGGTTCAAAATTACTCCTGAATCTTACCGACTGAAATTTAGAAATTATAGGCGGCCAGATAATGTTACCTATACTGAAACTGCTCACAAGCTATTTGGGTATTTGAAAAGATGGATTATGGGGGAGGGGGCCCAGGGTAGTTACGATAAACTTCTTGACCTAATTGCTAAGGAGCAACTCCTGGAAATAGCACCCCACTATATCAAGGCAGCCGTGCTTGATAGAGAGCCCAGTACCATTTTGGAGGCAGCACAAATTGCAGACACTTTCATACAGAATAGAAACCAAGATAAGCAAAGACCTCTAGGTAAGGGTGTCCCCTACTCAGCACAGGCTAGAAGGGATGATGGGTCCAGGAATAAGACTAGCCCCAACGCGGCTAGGAAATCTTATGCCAACCCAGAACCAAAAACTTCTCACCCTGGGGAAAGGCCTGCTACCTGTGTGGACTTAAGGGCCATATACAGCCCAATTGTCCTAATCAGGGAAATAAGAATGCCCTGAGGCCAGCACTTCCCCTATCTGCTCCCCACTCCAATGCAGTCTCCCTAGATGCAGAGGCTGATCAGGTGCAGGTGGATGAGGCCACCATGTGGGCAGGCACAAATACAGCAGAGGTGAATGCTGCCACTTTGATACTCCCCAGCGGGGGGGGGGTGGAGAAGGCTGCCTCACTACCTCACTAACTACGTACCGGCAGAGACCTGGAAGGGGAATGAGGAATTCATAAAAAGGGCCAGAGTCAATGGGACTGGGCATATTGGATGGAGGGATACTGCCTCAGAAATCACCCTAGTTAAACGAGAGTTGGTCCAGGAGGAAGATTATTTGCCAGGTCAGAGTGTGGATTTGGTAGCACTATCAGAATATAGGGTGAAGGTGCCCTTGGCCAAGATCCATTTAGAGTGGGAAGACTTTAGAGGAGACATAGTGGTTGGAGTCAGAGAACTTCTCCCAGCAGATGTGCTGGTAGGGAACGATATTGTGGTTAATGGTAGCAGTGTAAGTGTTGTAACCAGGTTGCAAGGAAAGTATGGTCCTGTTACAGGTGGCCTGTCCAGTGAGCCTGAAGGAAGTGGGGAACAGGAGGAAGACTCCCCTCAGACAGTGCCCACTGAAGGGGGGTTGGAGGGGCCTGAGGTGGCCCTAAACCTAAATGAAATATAGAGGGGGTTTGTTAAGGCTCAGCAAGAGAATGATCCTGAGCCTGTGCCTGCTGTGGGTAATGACTTGCCCATGGAGAAAGACACCCCAACCTCCAGAAGTTTGTCTGGGAACAGGCAGATGTGCTGGGGCAATGAGGAGGGGGCGGTTTCAAGAGAGTTGACTGGTAAAAGCAGGGAAGTACCTGCTAGAGAGTTGGTTTCTCAAGATTTGTCTTTGTCTGTTGTACCAGACATGGTTCTGGGTTCAACTGAGACTCCGGGAGGTAATTTTCCTGAGCCTGTGTATGCTGGGGGTGATGACTTGCTCAGGGAGGAAGCCACCCCAGCCTCCAAAAGTTTGTCTGGAAACAGCCCTGTGTGCTGGGACAATGAGGAGGGGATTTCAAGCTGTGTGAATGTGGAGAGTGGAGGTTTGACCGCTGGGGGAGGTTTTGTTTCCAGTCTGCTACCTGAGGGACAGACAGAGAGTGCCCTTCAGTCTGTGCTGACTGGGGGGGATGCCAATTGTCTCAGAGTTGGTTATAGACTTAGCTGAGACCCAGAAGGAGTCTGTTGATATTCAAGGAAACAGTTTTTTACAGAAACCTTTCTCTGGTCAGGGAAAGGGCAGAATTTCTGTGGAAAAGAAGTTGATGCTGGAGACTTCTCCCAAAGGAGTAAGGTCTCCTGATGGCTTTTGCAAGCAGAGGTCTGCTGCAACAGGGGAGTGTGGAGGTGAACTGATTGGGTTATCTCAGGATGAATCCCTTTCTGCAGTGACATCCAGCAGACTGTATCTTGAGAGATTCGTTTCAGATTCTGATTCCCAGAGTGTTCCATCTGTAGATGAGTTCGCTGATTTGGTTTTAGGAAGATCTAGTAGAAATACCTTGGAAAAGGTTCCAGTGGGAGTGGGAATTACTGGGAAACTTAAACAGCCCTGTAGCAAACTGGCTGTGCTTGATCAGTGTATTGGAGAGACAGTGATGTTAAAACCTGACTGTCTCCATGAGACTAGCTTTGTGAGTGAACAGATGATGTCTCAGAGTCAGAGGAATAATTGGACAGCTCGAGCTATAGAGCAGGACAGCTGTGCAGTTGATATCTTGGACATGCAAAGGGAAGCAGACCAGCTTTTACCCCTGAGTGCTTTGGAAATATCTTGGAGTCTCTGGGTGGACTCAGATAGATCTAAGGCCATGTGGAGTGAGAGTTTGGGAACAGAACATCAGATCCCTGTTTGTGAGATCTTAGTTTGGACGTTTGGTATATCTTTGAGACAGATTCCAAACTTGAAATTGGCCATAATGGAAAGTTTGGACATTATTGAGCAAGCTAGTGTGTGGCTTAAGGAAATTTACCTGATTGACTGGGGTGGGGAGATCTGCCCAGACTCAGGCCTTGTACACACGATCACTTTATCGCGCATTAACAATCATTACCGCGCAATACCAACAACAGCGTATACATGTGCAATAGGGCTCTTGCGCGTTAACTGCCTTGTTGTAGTGCAATACAAAAACCACCTCGACGAGGGTGGTAGCAGTTAATGCGGAACAGCTGTTGCGCCTTTCCACTCGTGTGTACGCTTACCGCGCAATGATTGGCCTCCGGAAGTGACCCAGCATTCCAAAGTCGTCCTCTCTGGTCTTCCCCCCACCCACTCTGTGGCCGTGACAAAACAGTCCCCGCCCTGATCAGATTCCCGGGATTTTCGAATTTCTCGTCTGTTTCACTTCCTGTTCTCTTCCTCATGCAGTGGAGTGCAGCTCCGATCATCAGTAGTAATGGCGGCCCGTCGTGGAAGACGCGCCCCCTTTGGAGCATGGCAGAGGTGCTGGACCTGATCAGCATCTGGAGAGAGTTCGCTGTGCAGACGCAGCTATGCGGCAGCAGGCGAAATTTTGATACATTTCGCATAATTTCTCAGGCCATGTCAGAGACAGGTTATGATAGAGACACTGTGCAGTGCAGATCAAAGGTGAAGGAGCTAAGAATAACCTATCACCGAGCGAAGGAGGCAAACCGCCGTTCGGGATCAGTGCCTGCTACCTGCAGGTACTATAAAGAGATAGAAGCCATCCTCAGTGGGGACCCCACAACCACTGCAAAGAGTCCCGTGGACACATCGGCCCCCCCTCATCCACTGAATGCCAGAGCCAAGCAGGATGAGGACGTGACTGAGGAAGAGGAGGAGATGGAGGATGACCTGGAGGAAAGCGCAACAGCGTGTAGCCAGGAGCTCTTCTGCACCCCCGCTGAGACGTCCACCCAAGACATGAATTGCAGCGTGTCCTCCGAGGCGGCAGAGGGGGGTTCCGGTAAGTTTCTCTTTCGTGCAGCTATGGCTCCTGCTAAAATATCATTGTCTGGGGTGGGGGTGCTTTCTGTCTCAGTCCCCGCTGTGCACGCTCTTTACTGTGCATTCATTAGAAGTGCATCAACACAAGCAGTGATTGTCAAAAAATCATCTGTATTTAGGTCAGTAAAGGTTTCCTCGATGTACCTCCACAGCCTACTACTCAGGTTAGATGGGAGAGCGTTTGTGTCTACGCACCCAAAGACGGATACTCTGCCTCGCCAGCTGCAAACAACAGCCCTGGGAACCATGGAAGCACACAGTGCAGCAGCATACGGTCCTGGCTTGCAACCGGTGGCATGTAGGATATGTATTCTAGCTGGCAGGGGCACTCTGAGGAGAGAGATATCGGGATCCATCTGTGTGCCCTGTGCAGAATGTTAGCCTCCAGTAAGCTTTCTATTAGGACGTACCTTGTCCGCTTCAGCGAAGCATAGGATGTTGACTGCCCTGCACCTTCCAGTGGAATGTGCTACTGGAAGGTTACATTGGTTATCTAGGCTCTGTGTTAACAACAGCTTTATTATTATTTTTTTTTTAGATTCGACCTTCACAAGGCCGGTGTCTACCCCAGCTGACCGCATGAGAAACATTCGGCGGCGTGCTCGAAGAAACAGGGAGGATATGTTTCAGGACCTGCTGAAAACAGCACAGGAATCCGCGAGGGAGAATCAAGCCTGGAGAGAGGAATCCCAACAGAGGAGGCAGAAACACAGGGACGAACTGATAAGCAGCATGAAGGAGCAAACAGAACTGCTCAAGAGCATGATTGCTTTGCAGACCCAGGCGATTAATGTACGGGCTCCACTCCATACAGTTCAGCCGTGTCTGCCTCCCACACCCCGTAGTCCTTCAAAGAATTTCTTTGAAGGCCACCCGTCGCCCTGGTACACTGCAACATCCAGTCCCCCCCAGAGCTACTTTTTAG
>ML685763.1:16966731-17012965 GCA_007922175.1 Pelusios castaneus
TTTTAATAAAAACAGTGACAAATAATTTGAAGAGTGCCTTTATTTGTACACATTGAAAATCTCATAAGGTGCACCTGATGCATCCTGCAAGTTATCTAGGGGAGGGCATCATTGAAATGGTCCCTGAGTGCCTCCCTTATGCGAGCAGCTTCTCCTTGGGCCCCCCAGTACTCCTAGTGGCTGGCTCTTCGTATGCTTCCTCGAGGCGCTGTGCCTCCATAGCCCACCCCGGGGAAAACTTTTCTCCCTTACTTTCACAAATGTTATGAAGGACACAGCACGACGCAATCACAGCAGGGATGTTGTCCTCCGCCAAGTCCAGCCTCCCATACAAACATCGCCAGCGCCCTTTTTAAACGGCTGAAGGTACACTGCACAGTTATTCTGCAGCGGCTCAATCTGTAATTGAACCGCTCCTTCCTACGATCTAGGTTCCCGGTGTACGGCTTCATGGGTCATGGCATCAGTGGGTATGCTGGGTCTCCAAGGATGACTATGGGCATCTCCACATCCCCCACAGTAATTTCTTGATCTGGGAAGAAGGTACCCCCTTGCAGCTTCCGGTACAGACCAGTGTTCCTGAAAATGCGGGCATCATGCACCTTTCCCGACCACCCAGCATTGATGTCCGTAAAACGCCCCTTGTGATCCACGAGTGCTTGCAGCACCATGGAGAAGTAGCCCTTCCTGTTGATGTACTCAGTTGCGAGATGGTCTGGAGCCAAAATAGGGATGTGTGTGCCATCTATGGCTCCCCTGCAGTTAGGGAATCCCATGGCAGCAAAGCCATCCACAAACTCACGAACATTGCCCAACGTCACCGTCCTCCGTAGCAGAACGCGATCGATGGCTTGGCAGACTTGTGAGAGGGCTAATCCGATGGTGGACCTCCCGACTCCAAACTGGTTTGCAACCGACCGGTAGCAGTCAGGAGGCAAATATAGTACCTATCTTTAAGAAAGGGATAAAGGAGGATCCGGGGAACTACAGACTGGTCAGCCTCACCTCAATCCCTGGGGAAATCATGGAGCAGGTCCTCAAGGAATCCATCCTGAAACACTTGGAGGAAAATAGAGTGATCAGGAACAGTCAACATGGATTCACCAAGGGCAAATCATGCCTGACCAACCTGATTTCCTTCTATGATGAGATGACTGGATTTGTGGATGCGGGAAGAGCCGTTGACGTGGTATACCTTGACTTTAGCAAGGCTTTTGATACGGTTTCCCACAGCATTCTCGTCAGCAAGTTAAGGAAGTATGGGTTGGACGAGTGGACCGTAAGGTGGATCGAAAACTGGTTAGATCAACGGGCTCAGAGGGTAGGAATCAATGGCTCGATGTCTGGTTGGCAACCGGTAACGAGTGGAGTGCCCCAGGGGTCGGTCCTGGGGCCGGTTCTATTAAACATCTTCATTAATGATCTTGATGATGGAATAGACTGCGTGCTTAGTAAATTTACGGATGACACCAAGTTGGGGGGAATGGTAGATACTCTGGAGGGCAGGGACAGGATCCAGGGAGACTTGGACAAATTGGAACACTGGGCCAAAAGAAACCTCATGAGGTTCAACAAAGACAAGTGCAAAGTCCTGCACTTAGGACAGAAAAATCCCATGTACTGCTACAGGCTGGGGACCGATCGGCTAAGTAGCAGCACTGTAGAAAAGGACCTGAGGGTTATGGTGGACGGGAAGATGAATATGAGCCAACAGTGTGCCCTTGTTGCGAAAAAGGCCAATGGCATATTAGGCTGCATTAATAGGAGTATTGCCAGCAGATCGAGGGATGTGATAATTCCCCTCTATTAGACACTGGTCAGGCTGCATCTGGAATAATGTGTCCAGTTCTGGGCTCCCCACTACAGAAAGGATGTGGACAAATTAGAAAGAGTCCAGCGGAGGGCAACAAAAAAGATTAGGGGGCTGGGGCACATGACTTATGAGGAGAGACTGAAGGAACTCGGCTTATATAGTCTACAGAAGAGAAGACTGAGGGGAGATTTGATAGCAACCTTCAACTACTTGAAGGGTTGCTCCAAAGAGGAGGGAGCTAGGCTGTTCTCGAGGGTAACAGAGGACAGAACAAGGAGCAATGGTTTCAAATTATGGCTGGGGAGGTCAAGGTTGGATATTAGGAAAAACTTTCTCACTAGGAGGGTGGTGAAGCATTGGAATGGGCTATCTAGGGAGGTAGTAGATTCTCCATCTTTGGAGATCTTTAAGGCTCGGTTAGACAAAACCCTGGCTGGGATGATTTAGGGGGAGTGGTCCTGCTTTTTAGCAGGGGGTTGGACTAGATGACCTCGTGAGGTCCCTTCCAACCCTATGATTCTATGATTCTATGATCCTCCAGACAGCAATCGCAACACACTTCTGCACGGTTAGGGCTGACCTCATATTGGTGTCTTTATGTTACAGGACAGGGGCCAACTCTGAACACAGTTCCAGAAAGGTTGCTTTCCGCATTCGCAAGTTCTGTACCCACTGCTCGTCATCCACAGCTGCATAACAATGCGATCCTACCACTCGGTGCTCGTCTCTCACGACCAGAAACGGCGTTGCACCGTGTGCAGATGATCGGTGAAGGAGCTGAGCAACGCGGTGCTGTTGCTCTGCATGGCATCGATCAGCCCCTGCTCCTCAGCGTCCTCGTCTGACTCGGAGCTCATTGCGTACTGAGCAACCAGCTGAGATGTATTTAGAATGCTGAAGGCAACAGTGGAGATCAGAGCAGGATCCATGCTGTCGCTGTTGTGATTGCTCGCAAGTAGTGCGTCACTGCACTGTTGAAAATAGGTGCGAGTTGCTATTGGGAATGAGGAAGATGCAAGGGGAACACAGTGCACCACGGGAAACTGAGATTTTACCCATGGCGCTTTGCATTCCTTTCCTTCATCCCATGATTCCAAGCGCAGATTGAGGGAAAATTGAACTGTGGGATAGGTGCCCAAAATTCATTGCGCTACACTGCGATATTGCAAAGAATTCTGTTGCGTTACAAGGAGCGACGTGTGTACGCGCTATCCCGCAATAAAGGTCACGTGTTTTTTATACGCGATTGCCATGTTGAGCTTTAATCTGATTGTGTGTACATAGCCTCAGAGTTGTTAGCATGGGAGGCACACCTAGCTAGACAATAGATCAAGTTACAGAGCCCAGGTTTCAAGAGGCCAGGGAAGACAAAAGAGGGAAGGAAATCTCATCCTGTGAATGTGAGAATGGGGTTCACCCTGGAGTATCCAAACCCCAAGTATATAGTCAAATTAAGGTCCTATGCTACCAAGATCAAGGAGATAAACCAAAATCAACCTGTTAAGTGTTCAAAAATCCAAGAGGGCACTGAACAAACTGCCCCACTGACAAACTATCTGTATGGAAGACCTGACAAAATGAATTGTAAACACGTTTGTGCTAACTGGATGTCAATGTTAATGTTGATGTTAACTTTTGTAATTGATTTGCTACCCAGGGATGAAAAATGTATCCAATCCTTGTATGTTGTAAAATCTTTGAAATTTGTTAAGAGCTGTAATGGTACACAACCAAGTTTAACCCTTTTGTGATGCATTCAGCAATGTCTAGGTGACACCCCTTTCTGCATCACTCTGACGGTGGGGGTGTGATGCTGTCCGGATTTAGGGAACCATTTATGATATCATTTTGTATTAATATTTTATAATTGTTATAATCCATAGGAACTATGCCATGTTTGGTGTCAATAGAAAGGTAATAATTTGTGGGGAATGATTATATAGTTTATGTGTAGGATTCGTATTCATATTAGAAATTAGGAATATGATTGTTATATTTTAATTAGTGTGAGTCTGGGGAAATTCCCCAGACTGAATGTCTACCTAGCCATTGTCCCCCTAATGGCCCATTAAGGAAGCTCCCCAGTATAATGGGCTGAAGAAGAAAACCTGTTGAGCCACTAGGACTTGAACATGTGACTCAACTCCATTTTGATTGGAGAGAACTGCACACAGCATGGAGAAGGCCAGAGGTGATAAAAGGCAGCAGCCCCGACTCCATCTTGCTCTCAAGTCCCCAGTCTACAGCCAACACCCATCTTTGGAACTATTCCTCTGAGATTGAACAAAGGATTGAGGCCCACCCTGGTGCTGGGTGTTTACCAGAGGAACAAGCCTGCAAACTCTAGAGGAACAAGCCTGCAAACTGCTTTTCATGAACTTTAAATCATTTGTATGTATGTGATTCACTTTGACCCTTTAACATCTCTCATATTTTGTTTCTTTTCATCCTATATTAAACCTTTAGTTGTAATTGCTAAAGGACTGGCTACCAGTGTGGTATTTTGGTTAAGATCCAAACCTATATTGTTCTGCATGCTGTGGCTGGCCCTTTGGGGTCAGGAGAACCTATATGTTTAAGGGACCGTGCGGCTAGGTGGGAGCCGGGGGGAGCTGGAGTGCAATAAAGGGAGCTGTTTCTATTTTGGGCAGATTTCTTGGTACCCGGTGTGGGGAACCAGAAGCCTGGTTGTGACTGATAGGGAGACTGGTTTAAGTACCACCCATCAGTGTGTGGGGAGTTTGGCTTCCAGTTTTGCAGCTTGCCCTGATTTTTGCACGTCCAGGAGGGTAACCTAGGAGGCCCCGGTCACAGTTATAACATAAGAATTCATGAGAGAGAAGGTCAAATAAAAACAAATGAAGAGAGTTTTGTAGCTCCATCAGGAGAGTAGACTCTTCCTCAAGAAATATTAAATTTTCAAATGAGTCATGTAAATGAAACACCTCTATTACTGTATGTCACAGAATCTGAGAAGATAAGGGTGAAGTAAAGAAAAGCACTTCCTGTATTTTATCCTTACAGGCCAGGGCCGTGCTCCAGTAGTGTTTCTACAATAGAAACACTGGGATATTAGGAAACATTGTTTCTACAACAAACACACTGTCATTAACAGTACAGGGTGCACCATCATTAAAAACAGGAGCCAAAGAACATTACTGGGGACCTATGAAAAGAATGGGTAAACATTTCAAATTCCTTATGCTCTGATTATCATTCCCTATCCTAATTAGTGGGGACATGATTTCACCCACAGTCCATTTTACTAAGATGTTTGTGAATTCATCTTTAAGCGATCTTTCCAAGTAGTCATAAATATTTAAAAGTCCAAGCACAAAATCTACTAGCTCATATTTTACTATAATGATAAGGGGAAAATATACCCATTAAATATACCTGCTTACCTTGGACAAATAGAATTGTCTAAGGCTGTCTTTATGAAAGAGGTGAAAGGAGATATTGTAAAAAGAGGAACAAATAGTTGAAGAACCAATGACCTGATATTAAAAACAAAATAATAACTAAAGGATGATAACTTCGTGAGTCTTTAAAATCCTGAAAAAAACCAAAACATGAGTGGATACCTGGGTGGAAAAGTATTAATTAAGTACCCTAAGTGTAGAAGGAATTTTGTGTAGAATTTTCAAAAGCACCTTCCTGATTTAAAATCCTACGTCCTACTGACTGTCAAATCACTTAGGTCAGTGATCCCAACCTTTTTGGCTTGAGAGCCACAAATATAATTTTTAGAACCCTGAGAGGCCACCAGTCTATTTAATTAAATTTACATTTAAATTACATTAATTAAATTCAAATTAAATGTTAATTAAAATTAATTCAAATCAATTAATTATATTTAAATACAAATTTTAATCAAATACACTAGTGGCCCTTCAGGGTTTAAAAATTGTGTTTGTGGCCCTCGAGCCAAAAATATTTTTTAAAAATTTGGAAAAAAAAAAAATTAAGAGGGGTGGGGGGCAGATGCCAATGAACAGGGCCAGTTTGTGGGCAGGTGTGTGGGCCCCAGCAACAGCGCAAGCCACACTTCTCCCCCACCCCCCTACGGCCATGCCAGCCTATGGCCCTGGCCCTCCACAGCCCACAGCCCCCTCAGTCACGCCACACTGCCCACGGCCGCCAGCTGCAACCACCAGCCATGCCAGCGCACCCCCCAGCACCTCCTGCCTCCAGCCATGCTGCACTGGCCCGCGCCCCCCCACCCCCGCCCTGCAGTAGTTGGAGATCTGGCTGGGACTGAAAGGGAGGCAGGCAGCTGCAGCAAGGCTCCCAGCTGCATGTCAGGACCGGGTGGCTGTGGCCCAGCTCCCAGCCAGCAGCCAGGCAGCACTGACCGTTTTGAAAAGCTCCGCGGGCCAGTTTTAGCCCGCAGGACAGGGGTTGGGAACCCTGACTTAGGTGCTTTTTATGACCTGTGACAGAATAAATATTGAAAAGTTAAAAGAAATCTAAGAAAAGAATTCATATGTTGTTGTTTTGAAAGATTTAAGTCAGATACTAGTGTTATGAATGTGATATAAAAATGAGAGAAAGAGAGCAAGCAAGAGAGAAAATATGAGAGATTGCTTAAAGAGACCCACATTTCTGTGCAGTAGTACTGAACAGACACTGCACTGAATGAGTTACTCACTGATAATTTAAAAGCAAAAATAGAAGTTTAAAAATGCAATTTATGAACATTAAAATGACAGAAGAATTGAATACTGAATAAGAGACAAATGTCTTTTTTTTTCCTACTCAAGTAA
This sequence comes from Pelusios castaneus, assembly GCA_007922175.1. NCBI lineage: Eukaryota > Metazoa > Chordata > Testudines > Pelomedusidae > Pelusios > Pelusios castaneus. The sequence goes on from ML685763.1 coordinate 16,973,311, forward strand.
CAGATCACTCTTAGGATCAAGATGCTATTTTCAGAATCACTTATCCTCCTGATAATCTTATTGTTTTTCTCATGTCTAAGTAGAATTACTTGTCTACTACATTTCTAATGACAGAGATGCACAGAAAGTATGTTCAGTGACAGAAGTATGTAATGCTGAAGTAGATGTATTTCTGAACTATTATAACAACCATAATTTTACATAATGTGGACACAGTTGCTTTTATAGCATTGAGTGATTTTTTAAAAATCAATGACCATCTGATGAATTATTGGATTTGGATGGATTACTGGATTCTCACTATCTGAGATTTGAACATTGTTCTCCCCTCCTCTCTAGAAATTAAACTAAGAAGCATCTTTTGCAGTGCTGGGATGAAAGAACAATTCTCAAGCCTCAAGCAGTGAACAACCCATAAGTACAGACAAGAAAAGCTAATTAAAATCAAAGCCCACCCCCAAGCCACATGTGTTGTCTTAGCAGAACCCAAGACACGGGTCTACAGGACCCGTAGAATTTCAGTAACTATGAATTCAATACTCTTAAAAACTTCATTCCTGCTTTTAAGGTTTAGAGACAAAAGTCATATTCAGTGTCTCCAACTCAGCCCCAGTTATGATACGTTCTGTTTCCACTTTTTAGAATTCACTACCAGACAAATGAGTGCCAGCAGGTTATTGCTTTTTAAAAATAAAAATGCTTCTCACAGTTCTTATATTATCAATCCCATAATCAGAATATTTGGTGGAGATGAAGAGTAAGTGAGAAAACATTTCCTTTAGGCCAGAAATACCACTCATTTAAAGAAAAATACAAATTTCCTATTAAACGTTGTCTCAAGTTCATCTGAAATTATTATTTCTTCTTTTATTTAGAAAACTGATGATGGCTGTTGTCAGTATGTTGAATACATAAAAACAATTAGATATCTGCTTTAGTTAACTAAACACTGCATAGATTAGTTTCTCTCAAATGCTTGAATGGATTATCTCCCAAAGCATCAATGTGTCTGAAGCTAAAGAGACCACAGCAGGGTAGTAGCAGGAAAGCGTAGGCTGGCACTTGGGGGAAGAACTCTTTTACAGTGATTGGTGTACAAAAAAGTGAATACAACAAATTTTGGCCTGAAATACAAACCTTGCAACTCTAGTCAATGGGTTTACATGGCACGTAAAATCATATAAAATCCAGTTCAGGCATTGAAGTGTGCCACTAATGGGAGATGAATCTGCATGTGACAATGCTGAACTTCACCTGAACACTGCAAAAATACAATGACTTAATATTAAACATGAAACCCTCCTTTGACACTATTTCAGTTAGCTATCCTGCAGAAAGTTATAAAATAAGCCTCATAAAAAGGGACTTTGTTTTTCCTTTTATAAAATGGAATGGATGCATTTAAAAATATTAAAAGCAAAAGTTAAGGGGAGGAAAAAATTCCAAAACTTCTCAATCAGATTAATTTTATTAAAGGTTTTATTCTGAGGGCCAGAAAAATTATACTGTTAAATGGCAATTGCTATCTATTTTCTGCACTCATGATAAACACTGTAGAGGAGAAAAAGGAACATCTTCCCATAAAACAAACCAAGTATTTGCTAGTTGTTGATTTATTTTTTTAATTTTTTTTTTTTAGCTAATCATGTTTCTTCTCTAATCTGTACTCTGTTCTCTATCTGCCTGCTGTCTGTCTACTGTCAGCTTTCAAGCCTTCTCATAAATCTAATTTAAGTGACTGGCTCTGACCTTCTGTGAAGTAGCACATGGCAACTGATAGACTCAGAGCTCTTATATTTAATCTATTATGCACATGTAATTAAAAACCCTGATAAAATGAATGATTATTAATGAAATCTGAATATAATGCAAAACAAAGGTCACACAATTAGATATTTAAGCTAAGAATTCCCATTATGGTAAAATCTGAACAGTAGAAACCCTTAATACACATAAGCCTGCAGGATAAAAAATATATTTATAGTAATGGGTTATTTCAGAATAGGACTTCTAGCTGTTTCATTTTTACTCTAAATGCACACACTTGGTCCTCGCTTACTTCAATGCTTTAAAAATTTTGTACCATTTTCTCTAGAAACACATATGGTTTTTATATTCTAGTCTAAGATCAGAAAATGTTTATTAGTTATTCTTACTATTCCTAAAATTCCAAGAGATGCTGTATCAAGCGGTTGCTATGGACAACCAGCTAAACCAAACACAGATAGATTAGTAAAATGAAGATATATTACACTTGGCAAACAACTGAAAAATTAAATAAAAGGTTTAAAGTTCAGTGAGACTGTGAAGGAAAGCAGCTTGGCTTGAGGAAGGTTCCACTGGTAACAAAACCATAGAATTAAATCAGAATTAACTCAAATTTTCTAGTATGATCCCAGAATCATCTTTATCCTTGTTTGATCTCCTTCTGTTTTTCTATGTAACAAACATTCTTTCTGTGCCTTTTGACAGATTTCATCAATCACTCCAAAGCATAGCAGATTTGGGGCTCCTGAGTGCTAAAGCATTGTTGATACACTTAACATAAAAGTTATGCAAGTTACACTAAATAAATCCAAAAGAACAACATCAGGGAGTAACATATTTAAAAGTTGACAAGTTCCAAAGGGGCAGCCGTGTTGGTCTAGTTCAGCAAAGTAAACAAATCTACTGAATCTAATGACACTTTTAAAGACTAACAAATGAGCTTTCGAGAATCTGACAAAGTGGAATTTTCTCCCATGAAAGCTCATGTGATAAATAAATTGTTAGCCTTTGAAAGTGCTACTAGACTCCTTGTTTATATTCAAAAGGTGTGCAGGGTTTCAGTGAAGGAAACCTCTATTGATCTGAGTGGCAGATATGTGGCCAAAACCTTGTACATTGCTTTTTAACGTAACCAGGGCAGAGGGTGTGTGTGTGTGTTTCAATGTTGGCTGTCAATAAAAGGATGGAAATTCCAAGTTGAGGTTGAAATGCCAGGCTTTTTACAGCACACTCTTTGTAATACATATCTAAACACTGCATTGATGCTGATCTTACATTAGTTTCACCACAATAATACCATAAAAATAAAATAGTGCTAGGTTCCTGCATATTGGAAACAAGAAAGAAATAAACCTTTCTATACATACACTTCATAATTCTCGGAGGTACTAAGACAGAAGGTGATGACACCATATAAGAATAGATAAGCAGACTGACAGACAAGATATACTGCTTTTCAGACATGTGGATTCTAACATGTTCTACAAATATTACTATCCAATTTGCAACCGATGGAGGGAATTCTGGCCGACAATATTCACAAAGAAAAAACAAAGGACAGCAGAAAAAACAGAGATATATTGATTCTGCCTCCCAGGAAAACTGCGAAGAGACTGCTCCGCAAGTGCTCCATGATTGGCATAATGGAATGGGCACAGCAATCAATAGAGTCAGTATGATTTTTATATATCATAGATTTGTGTTTACGCATTGTGGTTGCCCAGACTAAGCAACAGCATACTACAAGCAAAGCTTTCTCTCCCTCATCTCATTCTAATCCCATTCAAATCATTCTTCCTTGGAGGAATTAAGCATGTGAAGGGATTGTGCACAAAGCATATCTTAGGCCAGATATGGGGCACATTAAGGCTACTTTACAGTTTCTATATATGCCCAGGATCTGAGAGATTTTTGGTGGTCTGAAAGAATTTTATGCCACTTGTACTTGTTCCATATGGTGCCAGGATAGAAACCAGGCCAGGATTAACACCTCAACTCTTAGGCTAATTGCTATGAGACGTGATTTTCACACGTGGTTAGGAAATTAGTACCGCAGGGGTTTCAGAACAATGCTATGTTTGAGGGCAGGTCTTCACTAGCTGCTCTTTTCAGCAGCAGTCTAATGGAGATAGGATAGTTACTTAAAATAGCTTGTGTATCTGAGTTCAACTGCCTAACGCCCTACTCATCCACTACACTGAGTCAAAGGGAGAGGCCTCTGTTTGACTCAGCAGTACTCCGGTGCCAGGGTGCTGTTAGTAGATCGGCTTTAATGATCGATTGAGCAGGTCTTCATAGACCCCTCAATCGAACTGGGAAGTTTGAACTGAGAGTGATGAATTTGCCGTCCTCCAGTGAAGACTAGCCCTGAGACACAACAGGACCAGGAAGAGGTTAAATGTTAGACTGGAATTTCAGTCTTACTTCCAAGTTTTCTTATTTCTGCATATAATGTTCACTGTTCTTGTGAAACTGGTTTTTGTGGTTTAATTTTCTACTGTTTTATTTATGATAAGAATAAAAGGAAAAACAAATTGCTCATGTAAGTGAGCTGGTATAATGGCTTATTCAGACCTATTATGTTCATTAGTGTAAATAAACATTTAGACTATTTTAAATTCTGGATCATTTACTCCCTAGAGTATAATGGACTCTTTGGACCATTATTTATAGCATATTTCATGTCAATATGGATATATGTGAACACTGAAAATTATTCTACAAACTTTTCTATAAGATTTCGATCTAGGTCCACAGATAGTATATAGCAGACAAATTATGTTAATTTACATCAACTGAGGATCTATCTTCTTGTCATGGCAAGCAGTTGACAATAATTACTATTATTTTTAACTGCACATCTGAAAACCTCCTAAATAGCTAAGAACTGGAAAACTAAGGGAACAGTGGAACAGAGGCTAGAAGTCCTGCTTCCCATTTATACAAAGACCTATTTCCACCAATCAGGGTTTTTTTTCTGCCGGTACACCTCAGTATGGCGTACCGGCACCTATTTTTCCCTGGTCAGCAGGGGAAAGGAGGGCCGTCCCTTGTGGGGAGCAGGCCCAGGGCCAATCAGCCTAGGTGGGGCCCCGCCTCCCCAAGCTGGAGGGGAGCATGGCACGCCAACCCGCTCTGTCCCCAGGGACCCCAGTCGGGGAAGAGACCGGGGGGGCACCGGGAAGCGGGCAGTGGAGTGGGGGGGTTTGGAGAGGCCCAGGGGGAAGGCGGTGGTGGAGGGTTCTGACAACACACCCCCATCCCCCCACCCTTGCCAGTGTACCGGCACTTTTTTCCCCTTAAAACAAAGAAACAAACAAAGAAAAAACTGCCACCAATCTAGTAATGTAAAAGGGTCCCAAAGTGAGTGTAAATGTTTTTTAGGGTTTCATCCCTGTAGGCAGTCCCTGAACTGTAGACCTAAAGAGCACTGGCAGAGTGTTTATGCTGACATCTATGCTCTATTTGTTCTAAAGGGCAAACAGAATACTTCCATTGTCAGTCATCTTTAAAGAGCACTAAATTAACTCAAAATATATACAAATTAATAAGAGTCCATCAGTCAGTTCATTAAATATTTAGATTCTGCTTCAGATTGTAGAAAATGTTGGCCCTTCATGTTAGTTCAGTTAGAGCGAGTTTATCAAAGCAAATTACTCTTTGCATGGCAATAACATTATAACTTCTACATTTGTTTTAAATATAATTACACATACACAAACATATATGTGTATACCTACTTATGCACATACATACAAATATGCTTACCTATATGCATATTGTATATACACAAACACTCCTTTACTAAATGTAGCATACCAAAGAAGTATGAAAAAGAAAAAAGATCCTGTGAAAGCTGTTTCACTTTCTATAAATACTTAAATAGTCATTGAATAAGAGACTTGAACTAGGGTCACCTACCTCCTATCAATGGGCTAGAGAGTCAGTCTCTTTTTCATACCAAAATGATATTTAATTATTTATACAAAGTTGCACTGATACATCTTACTGTAATTTGCAACCAGAGTAAGCAACTTCACAACCGTGTCTCTACAGCTGGGATTTGCACAAGTGCAGCAATTCGGTAGGGGGAAAACAATCTCACACTGTATACAAGCCCTGAGCCAGAGGACTGATTATTTTGCTAGCCATAATCATATTTTTATTTAAAAATTCTTAAGAGGTGTTCTGGTTCTTAGAAAGTTTATTAAATACTGAATGTTCCATAAAGATGGACATAAACAAATGGGCCCCAAACAAATAATATCTGTAATGTATGAACACAGTCTGAGTTGGTTCTGGAAGATGGAAAGTATAACTGGACTTTGAAAAAACTCCCTGCGACTCTCCTGCTAGCTTTTGCTTAACAAAAAGTTAACTTTAAAGGTGCCTCCTACAATACACCTATTTCAATGGTCAACCCCAAAACACACTATGTATTTGTTGAACCCCCCCAAACCCCTTTCCACATGGCAATGGAAACAACTTTCCTGAGTCTATAGCCTGATTTAGAGCAACTTCTAAGAATTTGTATTGATCATTCAAAACCTTAAAAACAATGCTCTATCATTTCTGTTGTTGTTCTAACACCCCTTTTCCTCCACCCATGTATCAGCAGACTATTCTACAATATCAATGTCACACAAGCAAAGGGGTTTTTTGACCACAAAGCCTGCACCAATGTTCTGCTAATAAATAAAACAAATAGATATTCACAGATGTTTTATAGAATAAAATGTTGATTTTTATTAAACTTAAATGGAAGCCAGAAGTGTATCGAAAAGTCTGTTCAATATTTGATCTTCGGCCTTCACTTAGACAAAACTCCCAGTAATGTTAACTACAATATTGCGTAATTAAAGAACCAGAAGATTGGTCCCTTAGAGGCAGTATGTCTTCTCTATAAAAATCATTAGGACAAGTTCAATCTGCAAGAGGAAGTTCAATTTGCTGTGGAATTACACAAATTCTTAATTTGGCCCATAAAACAGGTCTTTTCTAGCTGAATTATTCTCCCTTGTTTTTATTATTTTTCCCCAGCCTTTATTCTTAATTGATCGGGTTTGAAAAATCATCACATTATTGGCAATAAGATCAAAGTGTCCTGCTATTCCGGAAATATTAAAAATTCCCCCATAATTTCCTTTATTAACTGCTGAACAGCATAACATCACTGCACTTGAGTCAATAAAAGCCTTTGATAGAACTTTTTGGATAAAGCTACAAGCCTACATAAAACCTAGTTTCACTGAACTCTATCAGAAAGCCGCACTTCTCAAACCAAGTATGACCTGTAGTGAGGGGGCATGGCCTCCCTCGGAGACAGGGAGGGACAGCTCTGCCACCCCACCCCCCTGATGGGCAGAGCCAGAGCCTTCCTGTCCAAAGGGGGCCTTCCTGGAAGTCAGGGGAGTGGATCAGGAAATATAAAGTATAAAGCCTGGGAGCTTAGTCTGGGTCAAGCCCCCAGCCGAGAAGAATGACTCTCCTCTTGCTCCAGAACCCTGACCATACCATTGCCCACAGAGAAGCTGCCTGCAACCTGGGGCACGGTGGCTCTGCCATAGCTGCCCCGCTGCTGGAGACACAAGAAAAGTGTCAGTTGCCTGGAACCAAGAGGACCCGCTGGAGCTTCCCACCACTGATGACTGAGGGGAGCCACCCACGGCCTGAGGCCTTAAGGAAGTACCAGAGTAGCTCAGCACCGGAGACCCGGGAATACTGGCAGCTGCCTGGGACCTGGATAAGCTACCAGCAGCTGGTGATGAGGACCGACCCCTGACTGGCTGCAACCTGAAGGAGTTGCTGTCTGCTGATGATCCTGTTGGGCTACTGGACCTACCACCTTCCAATGACATGAAGGGGTTGTGCAACCTGCCTGTGGGTGAATATCCTGAGGAGGTTGAGTGGGGACTTCCAGATCAGGTACCACCAGAAAAGGGGTAAGGAAGTAGCCAAGGGGAACTGGGTGACAGTCCAGCAGTCATGTGGTTGAGGGCCGAGTCAGCGCCTTGATGGAGTAGCTGCTTTGATTAGATCTGTGCCTGCCTTAGCGTTTCTGTTGTATGGTCTGTAGATACTGGTATCTGTTTAAGGTTGGGGGGGCTGTCTGTAAGTGAAGAGAGGTCTACCTCCCAAGGCTTGAGCGTGAGGGATCATGTTGTAAGATAGGCTGTAGATCGATCAAAAGATCATTCACCTGCTCATCCACCAATGTGATATATGTCATCATGTGCCAACAATGTCCCTCTGCCTTATATAGTGGACAGCCTCTGTGCAAAAGAATAAGTGGACACAAATCAGATATCAGGAATGGTAACATTCAAAAACCAATAGGGGAAGACTTTAATCTTCCTGCACGCTTTGTGAAAGACATGTCAGTTTCTGTACTCCAACCAAAAAACTTCAAATTAAAACTTGAAAGGGAAACTGCAGAGTTAGAATTCATATGCAAATTTGGGTTTGAATAGAAACATGGTCAGGTTTTCTCATTACAATAGTGATTTTCGCTTCTTTCAACCTCTTCACTGTCTTATCTCTTGTTCCACACTGTTTGAATCAAAACAACTTGCCACCTGCCAAGACAGTCCTTATGGGAGATCCTTTGGATGAAGGGGCTGAGTCACCTGAAGGGACTGACCCAGGAGACCCACCAAGAGTGGTGACTGACCCTGATGTCCCCAACAAGGAAACCAGCCCCACATCACTGTCTTATGATGGGGTCCCAGGAGTTGACTTTAGTCACAATCAGTGAGAAGTCCCCACCCTCCGCCAGGTGTACGAACAGCTGGCTTTTGTTAATAGGGAGGTGACCGAGCTCCATTATGCAACTCAATGGCCACTGTTTGAGTTGACTGGCAACCTTCTCTAGCATATTGTCCACTGTCCTTGGACCCAAGATACCCAGACCCATTTGGTCATGCCCCGGTGCCATCATTGCATAGTCCTGAAGCATCCCCCTAATTTCCCTGCAGCAGGCCATCTATGGTACAAAAAGACCCTGGCTGGGATCTTGTCCCAGTTTTTCTGGCCAGAGGTGCACCATGACATGAGACAACTCCTGCCCCCAGTGCCAACTCTGAGGAGAGTGCAGAAAGCCCCTTTCTTCCAATTGACAGTCATTAGAGCCCCATTTGAGAAGGTTGCTATGGGCCCCTTGCAAAAAGTGTGGTTGGATTTAAATATATATTGATTATCCTTGATTACCAAACCTAGTTCCCCCAAAGGCCATCTCTCTATGGAACATCACCACCTGAACCATTGCTGGGGAACTTTTTAAGTTCTTTGCTCGGATGGCTTTACTTCAGAGCTATTCTGGCAGGTTTGTGAAATCTTGGGAATTAAAATTGCAGATGTCTGTCTACCAGCCTCAGATTGACGAGCTGGTAGAATTGTTCTATCTAACTCTAGAGGGTATGTTATGGAAGTTTCGCCCAAAGGACTTTCACCCGTGGGATCAGCTTATCCCACCCTTGTGGCTAGCCCTCTGAATCTCACAGTTCTAACTGCTGGACTGTCGGCCACCATGGGGACTGTTGGGTCTTATGCAAGAGGCCTGGAAGCAAACACCATCTCCATCCCAGGGCCTCTTGCAGTACGTCCTATAGCTGCAGATGCATCTGACTCATGGCAGGGACCTGGCAAAAGGAAACCTTCAGGTCGTCCAAAGAGCACAGCAGTAGACCTATATTCAGAGAACTCAGAACTGAACCTTTGAACCTGGTGAAAGGATCCCCCTCCTATTCCCTTCAGACAAATCAAAGCTCCTAGCCCACTAGCAAGGGCCTTGCAAAATTCTCCACCGAATGGGCCTCATTACTTATGAAATATGGCAACCTGACCTTTGAAGGAAGTACCAGGTTTATCATGTGAACCTTTTAAGCCATGGTGTGAGCAAGAGAGCCTGCTGATCATGCCATATTTCCCCAAGCCGAATCTGGGGCCCTACGTCCCCACATCAACAGACCCAGGGAGCTGCAATTAGAGGATATGCTTACAGTGAAGCAACAGAAGCAGACCTGGAGCCAGAGGGTCAGCGCCTCTTCTAAGTTTGATGCATACCTGATACCCCGGATTGATGAGCAATTGGATCGACTAAGAGTCATGTCCCGTTCATCATTACTTTGGACCTCACAAGGGGGTTATTGAGAGATCTTTTCAGATCCAGACTCTAGGGAGAAGACCACATTTACCCCCGCAGCCAGGGTCTACCAATTCATCCAGATGCTCTTTGGCCTCTATGGAGCTCCCACTATGTTCCAAAGACTGATGGACCATGTTCTGCAATCCAACAACACCTGTGCCGCTGCAAACTTGGATGATGTGATGATTTATAGTAACCACTCGACGGAGTATCTTAATCAGGTGGTGGCTGTCCTTAGGGCTCTTTGTGGCACCAGAATGATGGTAAATCCCAAGAAGTGCTGGATTGGGTGGCAGGAAACCACTTATCTCGGATGTACCTTGGGATGAGGCCAAGTACGGCCTCTGGTGGGAAAGGTCCAGGCACTACAGGCCTGTCCACTGCCAACCGTGAAAAAACACATACAAAAATTCTTGGGACTGGCTGGTTATTACTGCCACTTTGTTACCAACTTTGCATTGATCATGCTCCCCTTAAAGGAGCTCGTAATGAAGTACAACCTTCTATGTATGCAGTAGACATTGGAATGTGGGGAGACCTCCCAGATCCTCAAGGGTCATTTTTACCAAGAACCAGTGCTGTTCAGCTCCGACTTCAAGACCTTTCACCCTACAAACCAACACCTCAAAGGTAGGACTTGGAGCTGTCCTCTTCCAGGAGATTTCGGGGAGGCACACCCCATCTTACACCTGAGCAGAAAACTATTCCCCTGATAATGGAACTACTCCAACTGAAGAAACCCTCATGATCGGCGGGCCATGGATGCCCTCCGGTATTGCCTCCTGGGGGCTCCCTTTGTGCTTGCGACTCAACTCTTTGAAGAAAACAAATGCCCACCTGATGCAGAGGAATCTCATCCTCCAAACCTTTGTTTTCGTGATAAGAAGTTCCAGAGGGGTAGCCATGTTAGTCTAGTTCGGCCAAACAAACAAAGAGTTCTGTGGCACTTCTTAAGACTAACAAATTTATCTATTGCATGAACTTTCGTAGGTAGAATCACACTTCATCAAACGCTTGAAATGGAAAAGGAAGACTTTCAGTATGGCAGAGATTAAGTAAATGCAGTGAAGGGTAAGTCACAAGATCAGTTCAGATATTTCAGCTTGTTTAACCCCAAGACAACTGAGTCAAATTTGCATATTAGTTCGAGTTCTGCAGTTTCTCTTTGAAGCTGTGATTTGTTATTCATCTGTTTCAACACAGCTATTAACAAGTTGTCAAGGGAGTGAGCAGGGAGATTGAAGTGTTCCCCTATTGGTTTTGTAGTGTTGCAATTTCTGATGTCAGATTTGTGTCCATTTATTCTTCGGCGCAGTGACTGTCCGGTTTGTCCAATATATAAAGGCAGAGGGGCATTTCCGGCACATGATGGCATAAATCACATTGGTGGATGAGCAGGTGAACGAGCCCTTGATGGAGTAGGTGGCTTGATTAGGCCCTGTGATGGTGTCATCAGTGTAGATATGAGGGCAAAATTAGCAGCATGGTGTTGAAACAGATGAATAACAAATCACAGCTTCAAAGAGAAACTGCAGAACTCAAACTTATATGCAAATTTAACTCAGTTGTCTTGGGATTAAACAGGGACTATGGATTTTTCTCTCATTACAACAAGTGATTTGACCTCACCCTCCTCTATGTGCTGTTCCCCGGTGTTTGAATCCTAACACCTATTTTGATTTGCTGTTACAGCCTGACCTGATCCTATGTCATACACTCCCCTGCATTTAATTTCCTCCCATTCTGTAACTTTCCCATCTTCAAAGCGTCTGACGAAGTGGGATTTTCTCCCACGAAAGCTCATGCGATAAATAAATCCGTTAGTCTTTAAAAGTGCCACAGGACTCTGTTGTCTTTCTACAATAGACTAACATGGCTACCCCTTTGGAAAGGGGGAAATGTATCTTTTACCCGAACACTTTTCTTCATAGGGTTAGAACCACTCAGTCCAAGCAGTGGGTAAGGTTATGCTTGAGAGACTCATCAAAACATGTAAAGTAGGGAAGATCTTGCTTTGCCAGCCTCCCACACCTGGGCCACATTGTGATCAAGGAATTTCTCATCTAAAAGGTGGGCGTCAGAAGATGAAGGAAGAGAATTTAAATATTTAAGCACATCTTTGGGGTTCTGTGGACTACTGGACTTCTTTTTCTTCCAGATGCACCAGTTCAGGGCAATTCCTGTGACTTATAGAAGCCCCTGTTAAATAAAAACCAGCTCTTTCAAGTACCACATATCAGTGTGAAATAATCAATACTATGTTTCTGTGACCAGCACCTCCAGTTCTGAGTTTCTTCTGACTAAGGTTACAGTCACTAGAAATGGAACTCTGCGCAACACAGAATGTAATTGTTTAAATGTGTATTTAGTAAGAGCATTAAATTAGGTGAAAGCCCCATAACAGATGTCTGAAGGCTGAATAAGTAACGACAATGCTCTTAGAAATATTTTGATACCTGGATGAGACTAGATCTGGTCTGGCACAGAAGCTGTTGGACAAATCAGTTTCCCTGAGTCTGGTATTTTTAGGGTATTTCTACCCCATCCCAAACACCTAAGGAAATCCTGGAAGCAATAACCAGCAGTGCCAACAAATTCACGTCAAGAGAGCATTAACTTTCACTGACTGAAACCTCCCTGAAGAGGGACTCTGGGAGAAGCTGCTGACACTGGAAGCCAAGGGGACTGGAGGAAATATGGATGCCCAGAGGCTGTGGAAATGTACTTTATTTCCTGCCCTCTTCAATGGAAGCATGAGGAGGAAACTCAGATCTCAGATTCACAGTGTTCCATTACCTTTACAAGGGAGCATTATCTTCATAAACAATCACTAAAATAAATACCAGTCCTATATTTTTCAGTGTAAAATTAAATCTTACAACAATTCAAAGCAATACAGTTCACTAGACTACCAAAGTAATTATGTTATTTTTTCCTTTGAAGCCCTGCCTGTTTCCTTCACTCTCAGCAGTCTTGGTAAGTACATCGTTTCATGTGTTCTGGACATTACGTCTGTTGCAGAGTCTGGTAAACATACTTAAATTATGCAGTTGTGTTCTTTTAAAGCCACAATTATGGTTCATTTTACCAAAGCCAGCACATTTGGCTCACACTTGTGTCGACTTGACTCAGATACTCCACTCAATGCTGCTAACTCTTTAAATGTGCCCTGGATTCCAAAATCTGCCACTTAAGCAAACTAATGATCAAGAAATACCGGACACACCCAGAAGACAGCAAACTCCCAACGCAGCATGTCAAAAATGGATATACTTGCATCAAGGTTTATAGTTGAGAAGTAAAGGACATCTTATGAATGATCTTGATTTGCCTAAACTCTCCACTAGCTGAAAGGAAACATTTCAGGGATATCCATAGCAGGATTTTTACTGAGGACAAAATGAGATCTTCCTTCTAAAAGCAAGGCAGAGGCGATCAGAATTGGAGAGGAGAAAGGGCTTTTATTCTTTTAACAGATTTATTCTTACATTAGGTCTCTTTTGGAAAGGATGTCAGCTCTGCAGAGAATTCAACTGCTCCATTTTAAGAGCTCTCTAATATAGTCCAGCTAAAAATTAAATTTCAGGAGGAGGAGGAGGATCTGGTATATTTCTGGGTTTAAAATGTCAAAATACATTCCAGACAAAATATAGGAACAACTTTTGAGAATCCAGAAATAAAGTAAGATTGAGCAGTGTTGTGGTTATATGTTCAAAGCATTCAGCAATTGTGTGTGTTTATCATTTGCATATTTAATCTTTTCATCTGTAAGAACAAGAAAAAAATTATGAATAGCTAGAATCTGAGAGCTCTCATCCCATTCTTAGTTGCACTTCTGTAAAATTAATAAAAAATGACACCGGTGTTTAATAATCTTTCAAAAACATTTCTCAATAAGGATGTAAATAAGGATTTGTCATTCACCACAAAGAAAAATGTCCAATTTATGTGGGCACATGCCAGCCAGTATGTGGCTATTACGATGTTTGTGACAATATGGATGATCATGAGATTGGAGTTAAATATTCCCCAATTTTAATGCTGGCTCTAACATTCAGATTTATATATTCCAAAGCCAGAAAAGTTCATTGCTATTGTCAATTCTGACTTTCTGTATAACACCCTCACGGACAAAAATGTTTAACTTATTTCCAATCTGAGTTTGACTAGATGCATCTTCTAGCCACTGAATCATTTTATCTCTCTCTCTGCTAGATTGAAAAACCTCATTGTCAAGTATTCATTCCTCATGTGGGCACCTGTAGGCTGTAATCAAGTCACCTCTTTCCCTTCTCTTTGTTAAATTAAATAGATTACGTTTCTTGAGTCTGTCACTAAGGCAGTGGTTCCCAACCTGTGGCCCAGGAGCCAAAAGTGGCCCACGGGGGATTTCAAAGTGGCCCCTGGCTCCCCTCCTGCTGACTGCAGAAGAGAGTCGCTGCCTAAGAACCCAGTTAGAGCATGTTGCTGTGAGGTTAAAAGACTGGCATTGGCTCCTTGCTGTAGCCAAGATGATGGAGATCAACTCTCCCCTCCCTCTGGCTGTAGCAGGGAACATGGCAAAGTGCTCTACCTGGGTCTATAGGTGCTGAGGTCCCTGCTAGCGCTAGAGGGAAGGGGGCACTGATCTCCCGTTCCTCAGGCTGCATAAGGGAACCACTGCCTATGAGCCCCGATACAGCACACAAGACTACAGAATACATGCATCTTCTCTGCTGCAGCCAGGGAGATGGGAGAACACTGAGGAGGCAGGTTTCTTGCTGAACTCCTATCTGGCTGCAGTGGGGGTGGGGACCTGATGGTAGAAACTCATGGCCCTTGAGGGTTGTAAAATTGATATCTGCAGTCCTCAAGCCAAAAAGGTTGATAACCACTGCTGTAAGGTATGTTTTCTGATCCTTTAATCTTTCTCCTGGCTCTTCCCAGAAATCTCTCCAATTTATCATCATCCCTCTTGAACTAGGGATATCAGAACTGGACACACTATTCCAGCATCAGTTTTAGCAGTGCCCAATACAGAGGTAAAATAACCCCTATACTTCTACTTTATGCTTCCAAGTATCCCATTAGCCCTTTGTCCACAGCATCACATTTGAAGCTCATATTCAGATGATTATCCACCGTACCTCCCATATCTCTTTCAGTCACTGCCTCTCAGGATAAAGTTGCCCATCTATAAATATGGTCCACATTCTTTGTTTCTAGATATAGCACATTCACATTTAGCTGTATTAAAATGCAAACTCTTTGCTTCTGCCTAGCTTACCAAAGGATCCAGAATGCTCTGTCTCAGTGACCTCTCCTTTTCATTACTGACTACTAACCCAATTTTTGTGCCATCTGCAATATTTATCAGCGATGTTTGTTTTATTCCAGGTTATTGGTAAAAATGTTAGCTAGCATACAGCCAAGAGCCTCTCCACCTGCGATCCCTCTCTAACTTGATAATGACTCCCCATTTACGTTTATATTTTGAGACTGATCAGTTAGCCAGTTTTTAATCCATTTAATGTGTGCCGTGAGGTACAGCCCAGAAAGAGATGAGAGCTATAGTGGATTTAAATCACCTTTGTACCCCCCTCATAGAGCTGCTCTGGGAGCTGAAGAGGTATCTAGTGTAATTTAGACAGACCTGGAGGCCTAAGTTAAAGGCTTTCTTTTAAGCTTCTCCATGGACCACAATGCTGCCAGTATTTTTAGGCCCGTTTTACCTGGTGTAAAGGGGCTGGAGTGGAGGTGGGAATTTCTACCTAAATTTCCTCATGCATAAAATGGGGAGAATACCTGGCCATAGGGATGTAGTGAGGATTAATTAATTCATGATTGTAACAATGCTTTGACATGTAAAGCAATACATAAACATTAAGTACAGCTAAGTATAGAACTTATCTAGTATGAAATCCCACTGACTTCACTGTACCCATGAGCAATCATTTGCTGGACCAGGTTCTAGGTTAATAACTTCTACACAAGGCATAAATGCCATGTGTCTTAAAACATTGTTGTACATTTTCTTAGGCATAAAGAAATGAATATTTGTTTAGGATGTGAAAAATTGAGGTAGAACAGGAAGTCAGACCTGAAATTTCATTTATTCCTTGTGAATGTATTTCTTCCTTTCCCCCATTTAGCCTTTTCTGTGATCAGATAAAATTAAACAAAGGTCCAGGTGTACCTATATACTGCCCCAAACAAAACTGCTTTCAGCTTTCCTCCCACAGACTCTTCTTCCAAACCTAGCTTCTTTGTCGTCCCCAAATAGATTCTCACATTTTCTGGCAGTCCTTCCTAATCCAGTATCCCTGACACTTACTTTCCCTCAGTTCCACGGCTGAATTCATCTTCCTTGTGTCCTTGATCTTCATGCCAAGGGAGAGAATACAACACACCCCAGTAGGCAGTTGGTTGATACCACCTAACTGTGCACCAAGTTGCCTTTTACTCTGAATCCTCCGCACTGCCACATATTGAATCCCATGACCACGGGACTGATATCCCTTGGACCTACCACAATTTATTCCAAAACACTTTTTTTCATATACTATTAAAATCTGCTACAAGAACAAAAATGGGTCAATTTTCCAATAGTTGTCACAACACATCACTGCAGTCCCTTATCTGCCCATATGGATGTGCGTCATGAAAAGGAAACTATGTTTGTGACAATGCGAAATGTGAATGGAACAGAAAAGACTGGCTGCTTATCTTGCACAGTATCTGGACTGTATGGCGTCTTGGTGTAATCTACTCAAGGTGCCCATGTGCTTCAGACCTGAAGATTTTTCATTAGCAATGTCCATTGGTCCATGACTGTATCCTTCTCCTCCTCATGCTCTGAACCATGAGTATAAGAGGCTAAGAGGACTGACCACCTTTTCAGTTCCTCTTCTACCACAAATAACATTAGGATAAATATCCAAAGCAGAGGGGAAGGAGGGCAGGCAGTGGACTACACATAGGAACCACACATCTCAGAATAAGTAACCAGCTTTTCTTTTTTGAGTGATGGTCCTTATGTGTATGCCACTCTAGGTGAGTCAGAAGCAGTATTCATTCAGGAAAAAGGTGCAAGGGATCCTGTTGTATCACTGACAAAAGGCCCATTCTGCCAGAGGAAGCAACTGCTGCAGAACTTATGCCAGGGTGTATTGTCTAACTAAGACTATGCACACACATCCCCGTCGCTACACTACACATCCCCAGAAGACGTAGCTTGGGCTACTGAAGTAGCTTGGGCACTAATTATCTGGGCTCTCACGCCCTGTCACTGTCAATTCATAGCAAAACAGAACGCAGCCCAAAATACACTTAGAAATTCTCCATCTTTGCAAAGGAGAAAAATAGCTTAGAGGATTTTCTGTAGGGTTTCATCCTCTTATGGTTCGCTGGACATCCAGAGCGGTAGAGCTTCCGAACTTCTCTAGTGGCATGAAGTTCAAGATCACTTTCCAAATGAACTAGGATGTAACTTTGGAGAAATCTTATTCCTATGGAGTACTGTATACAGATGGTCCTTAGTTTTCCTATGCTTCTGGATGAGGTGACTGCAACTAGAAAAATAAATTCAAAGATAGATGAACTAAGGAACATGAGACCAAAAGCATAAATGGGAAATTAATTAATGCAGATAGGATTAGACTGACGTCCCATACTCTAGAGCAAGAGTGGAAGGTGTTTGTAATGGACAGTGCAGTGGTGCTCTTGCAGCCTTTCCCATCGGGCGACTGCCCCAGAACTATCCTGGGCTTCTTGCCCAGAGATAGCCGAAACCTGTTTACATCTTTGACTTGACAGATGTTCTGGGGCCTGTCTGCCGCTTCTTTTAGTTATCTTGTTTTTGTGCATTCTTGCACCTGGAGGAGCTGGGCTCAGCTGGGCTGAACGTGTGAAGGGAGGGTAGGCCTGGACCCCCCGCCTTTCCCTGAACTGTGCTATATGATAGCATAGTCCCTGGGAATCTGTGGACTTCGCCGTAGGACCAAGGACCAGGTTGCCTTGGACCAAGGAGCCTTGGGAACCTCCTCAGGGTCATCCTCAGTCATCAGGGGTCCCCGGCTGTTGAAGGGACGTAAGCTTTCACCACTCATTACTCTGCTTTGCTTGCTTAGGGTTATACATCCTGGCATTCAATAAAAATCATCCATCTTTTCAATGGTCTTTGACTGCATCTGATAAATCCACACATGAACTCACCCCTCGGGATACAGTTTGGGGGAACACATACTGAGATTGGTTTCAGCACCAGAAGACTGTTTCTGATCAGGCCCATCAAAACTAATCAAGTGGGCAAAGATTGTACAGTCATCTACCGGGAGAGTGAAAGGTACTAATGGGTGCCAAGTACATTCATAAGGAGCTGAGGAACAACCCTGACATTTTCAGAAAGAGAAAGTACACCAGTATAGTTGGAATCTCAAAGTCTTCTGTGGACAAGTGATAATGCTTACACCATATAAAGAATCTCTTTCATCTTATTATATAGTATTTCCTGTTAGTATCTTTTCTGCCACCACCAAGCGTGATTTTTCTATGTTCATTGTCCACCCAAACACAAAACTGCCAGATGGAGTGATGCTGAGTTGAGATGAAGGATCTTGCCTCGGTCCTGGATTAAGAGTTGAAAAAGCTGAACATGGATACGTTGGCACATGGCCATCTGAAGGATGAGTCACTTTTTCTTGTCTGATCTTCCTCAGAATTTGTATTAAGATAGGGACAGATAGAAACAGAAAAATTCCTAGTTCCAACCACCAGACTAGATAGTCATCCTTTCTGGAGTTGTGGCCCAGAGTCAATTGGAAACAGTTGGCTGAGCATTTCTTGTTCTCATGATATGTGAAGAGATTCCTCATCAAGAATCCTCTTGCTGAAAGATACTGCACATTCCAAAGTGGCATAGTTTTGCTTTATGATCCCTGAAGAAATGTCTACTGAGGCCGTCAGTCAGAGTGTTGTGCACTTCTGATAGGTACAACATACAGAGGGTGATAAGATGGTAGAGGCATCAATTCCAGACATGGACACAGACCTGTGTACAGAAGGGTGGATCTTACGCCTCCCTGACTGTTGAAATAATAGACTATTTTCATGTTTTCTGACATGATTTGAATGTGAAAGTTCCAGGTAAACAACAGGAACCATTTGCAAGCCATGTGTTTTGCACAAAGTCCTAGCAAGTTTGTGTGTATTATGGTCTCCTGCAGGGTCCAAGTATGTTGTGCTATGTGTTCATCTCAGTTGGCTCCTCATCCTAGTAGGGAGGTATCTACAATGTATTTTTCAAGGGCGGGTTATACCGAAAGATTACATTTAGATGCACCAATTGGAAGCTGATGGATTTCAGCAACAACTACATAACTGAATGAACTTTAGCATTCAGTTGAAATAAAAAACTGCAAAAGGAAATTCAAAGAGATAGTTGCTGGGCCATGTTTTAGCAAAAATAATATTGACCTAATACGGTAGGAGCATATAAAACAGACTAAACTTGTTTTTCTCCAAAGATGTGATTGCTACAAATAACAGCTATCTATTTTTATGTAGCTTGTCTAGCCTAAATCTCACGGGGATAAAGTCTATATACAGACTGGTTGGTGACATAGAAAACATTTCTATGTAAAATCTAGCTTTAGTTATCTTTGAAATTTGTGTTCAGAGAAGAGGGATTAAACAATGCCAGAATGTCTAGTCTTGGGCCCAAATGCTGAATTCCTGTTCTACCAACTTAAGTGCTGGAAGTACAGCCATTCTATAAATCTATAAGCTATTCTCTCTCTAAAAAATGGCTTAGTTGTCAATAATGTTTACTAGTATAGCCCTTTGAGGATTTAATACATTCCTAAATATTAACTAATTCATAATCAACACTCCTATACAGTATTCTTCAGTGCTATCATATTTACTGCTCAGAAAAGTAAGCGTATCAATGGAAAGTTTCAGTTACTCACTCATGGTCACACTGCAAGTCATCAGAAGAGTTCAAAACCAGTCCTCTTCTCTCATTACTAAACAACACAGTTACTTCAGAATTATCTTGTTTTGCTATTTGACAAATATCAACTTAAAGGCTTTTCTCATTTACCCTTGGAACCAAAACAGTGGTTTTACAATTAAATGAAAGGTTTTATTGTTCAAAACGCCAACTGAAGATGTCAGATTCTTCAATGGAAGTCCCAGTGGATATATTCATAGATGTGTCAGTGCAGTCAATGGAATATACATGCATAATCCAAGTGCTGAATCAGAATCTAGGGATAATAGCTATTCTTTAAGGGGAGCTTTTGCCACCTACAGTGAAGAACATTTCTCTTAAAAAGAAACTTTCACTTCTTGGCAAGGTAGCAGAGAAAAAGTTGGAACACATTTCTACATATTGGATTGTTTCAATATGAACTGTTGCAAAACAGCTTGAGCGCAGAGGAAAGGAACGCTCTAGAGAGAAAATATTAATTTTATTGTTACTATGGCAGTGTCCATTAACTTTATGAATCATTTTAGCATCTGCTAGACTGGCTTCTGAGCTTCTATATATGTACAGCAACAGGCTTCTGCAGGCCACCATCTATAAGCCTCCATAAATTAGCATAAAAACCAAGGATAATACAATTAAATTGTCTTTTAACTTTTGCCATTGCTTGGATTAGAATAGGACCCCTTCTATCTAGTAGTGGAATTTCAAATTATGTGAATGTAATAATTTAGTAAATAAATATAAACTAGCAGAAAGAAACTGCAGAGTGAAATGAAAACAAAATATTAACAAATTAATATTACCATGTAATATTAATGAACACATATTTTTAGTTTGTTTTTAGGCCAGTCTAAAGTGAATGGATTTTTTTTCCAAAAGCAGAACACAATCATTCACACACCTTAATGTTATTTAGTGTAAAAAGGCTGCTGACATATCCAACAAAAAAAGGTAGAGGTTTTCGTGGTTTGGTCTCAGCACTCTTCTCCTGCAGGTTCAGAACATGGTTCACAGAACATACAAGAGCTGGATTACAGCACAGCCCTGTCATTAACTGTAAATAGCAGTTTTTTTAACTCAGGTAAAGAGCATTATAAAAGTAACATCTATTCTCAAGCATAATCTTTGATATATATTAATGCAGTATGTTAGTTTAAATAACTCAGTCAACCTACAGTCAATGACTCAGCGTTAATTTAAGCAAATGGCTAGTCTAAAATCTCCCAGGAAAGAAAGATGCTAATTCCATGTGTTCACAATAACATGATGTCCTCCATGCGGCTGTACACACACTAATGAAGACTAACTACCTAATTAGAGCCAAAGATCTTTTGACTCTAACCCCCATCTAAATACTTGATGCAAAGAAGCAGAGTCTGACAAAATATATGGCAGAGAATGATTTACTCCTAATCACAGTGGAAACAAACACTTTAAAAAACCAAACTAGCATTAATACAAGTTGAGAGATTTCATCAGAAACATAATAAAGATGCTATGATCTCTTTCATTTTCCTCTTGCTTTACAGTGTTTCTGCTGCCTACATGTAAAACCATACACGGTACAAGAAAAGGAAGGTTACTCACCTTGGTGCAATAACTGGAGTTCTTTGAGATGTGTGTCCCTGTGGGCGCTCCACTGTGGGTACTGGCACGTCCTCGTGTCACAGTTCAGAGGCTTCTGAAGCAGTGCTTGTCAGGGCCAGGCGTGCGCGGCAGTCTCACAACATGTATTTGGCGCCCTTTGCAGTGCACACGGCCCCAACTGCCTCAATTCCTTCTCTATCCAGTAGCCCAGGTAAGGACTCCGAAGTAGAGAGGGGAGGAGGGTGGATAATGGAGCACCCATGGGGGGACACATCTCGAAGAACTCCAGTTACTGCACCAAAATGAGTAATCTTTCTTTTTCCTTCAAGTGTGTCCCTGTGGGTACCTCCGTAGCAGTGTCCCCAACTGGAAGGAGGGAATTCAGAGTTGTTATGTATAGACTTTAGTACTGATCGGCCAACTGCCGCATCTGATCGTGCTGTTTGTTGGAGGGCATAATGTTTGACAAAGGTGTTGGAGGATGGACATGTTGCTGCTTTGTAGATGACGGACTTCTGGGTAAAGGTTTTGGATACCTGTTAGGAATCATTTTCTTATGGGGTGTGTGAAGACAGAGGAGGATTCTATGCCCCTATGGAAGGTAGAAATAGCTGATAAGTGTATTCGGATTGAACTCATCGATAGTCCTGAGTTCTTTAAGTGTAGGAATTAATCCAGAATGGAGCAAATGGGTGCAGATGTTGGAGTAATGTGTGATGAGCTGCACCATCTCGAGAATCTCTTTCATTTTTGGAGGTAAGCTCATCTGGTTGATGACTTTCTACTATTCAAGAGAATGTGTTGTATGTGTTCAGAGCATTGAAGCTCTTTGTGTTGGAACCACGAAGGAACCATACTGTTAGGTGTAGGGTTCCTGGGTTCGGGTGAATTATTCTGCCTGAGTCCTGTGAGAGAAGATTGATGAGACAAGGGAGTGTAATTGGTGGTCTGATTGACATCTGTGTTATCATCATAACCCACAGTTGCCTGGGCCAGGCTGGAGTTATCATGATCTATCTACTTGTGTTTTGTCTCTGCAAATTTTTATTAGTGTTCCAGGAATTAAGGGTATTGGAGGAAACACATAGTATAGGTTCTTGGTCCGGGGAGAAGAAAAACACCCCCTAGCTAATTTCTTCCTATGCCTGCATGAGACCAGAATAAAGGACACTTGCTGTTTGTGTAGGTGGCAAATAGGTCTATTAAGGGGAAACCCCATCGTTTGAAGATTGGGAAATACACTTGTCAGTCCTCAAAACATTCATGTTTCTGTGCGAATGACCTGCTCAGGTGGTCAGCTAGGATGTTGTGTTCCTGGAAGGTAGGTTGTGGAAATGGTAGTGTGGGGTGTTATGCACCATTCCCAGAGTCTCATGGCCTCCATGCATAAGGAATTGGATCTTGCTCTCCCTTGCCGGTTTATATAAAACATGCAGGCAATATTGTCGGTCATAGTCCTCACATGTTGGCATGTTATGTAGCATTCAAAGTGTATACATGCATTTCACACAGCACAAAGCTCTAGAATGTTTATGTGCAGGGACAATTCCTGCATTGTCCATTTGCCTTGTGTAGTAAGGTGTCCAAGATGAGCACCCCATCCAGTGAGGGACGCATCTATTGCTATTATAGCTGTGGGTATGTCTGTTAAAAAGGGCACCCCCGTTAGTAAGTTTTCCGGTAGGCACCACCAGAAAAGGGAATCCTTTATTTTGTTGGGTATTGATAGGATATTTCGAAGAGGGTGTTTGTTGGGCTTGTAGATCTTGGTGAGCCACAGTTGTAAGGGTCTCGTGAAGTCTTGTGACCTATTCATTGGAGGCATGTCAGTGCTGTTGTGGTTGGTGCCTCTTGTATAGATTGTACTAGTTGAGAAATTGTGTCAAATTGTTGTCGAGATAGAAAGGCTCTCAACGTGCATGTCTAGGCATGCTCCTATGAATTCTACAGTTTCAGTAGGTGTAAGGGTTGATTTTGTCATATTTATGAGTAGACCTAATTTCTGGAACACTGACATAGAGAAGTTTGTGTGTTCTACTGCTTGATTTTTGAACCGTGCTTTTATTAAGCAATCATCCAGGTACAGGAAGATTGTGATATCGTTCTTTCGGAGGTGCGCTGTCACAACTGCTAGTACTTTTGAAAAGACTCTTGGTGCGGTGGAGAGACCAAAATGTAGTACTGTGTACTGGAAGTGATTGATTCCTATGATAAATCTTAGGAATCTCCTGTGAGTTGGGTGAATTGGAATGTGAAAATAAGCATCTTGCAGGTCGAGGGCTGCATACCAGTTGCCCATTTCCAGAGTGGGGATGATGGTTGAGAGTGTGACCATTCTGAACTTTTTTGGTTTTATACATTTGTTTAATTTTCTGAAGTCCAAAATAGGTCTCCATCCTCCTGATTTCTTTTCTGTCGGGAAATATGAGGAGTAAAACCCTTTTCCCCTGTGTTGTTCTGGGACATGTTCTATGGCCCCCATGGGTAGTAGACAAGTGGCCTCTTGGTGAAGGAGATGTTCGTGAGTTGTGTCCCTGAAGAGGGACGGGGAAGGGTATTGGTGGGTAGGTTTCAGCACAAAGGGGATGCCGTAGCCTGTGCTGATTATTTCTAGGACCCATTTGTCCATGGTAATTTGCGCCCACTGATTGCAAAAAAGGACGTAATCTGTTCAGGTAAGCCTGAGAAGTATGCTGCTCTGTACGTTCGGGGAGGCCCTCGACCACAACCTCAAAATTGTGGTTTAGGTGGCCTGGGAAGATGAAGATAGATTGTTCGGCTGTTGGCGACACTGTTGCCATTGTCTGCCCCTTACTTGTTCTTGTCCCCTGTTTTGTCTGTAAGGATATTGGTACTGATAGCGAGAATTGTATGGTTGGTAGTGATACGATCTCCTTTTGGTGGCAGGTGTATATATACCAAATGATCCTAAAGTAGCACGAGAATCTTTGGATGTGTGCATGGTTTCATCTGTCTTACCTGAGAACAGTCTCTTTTCTCAAAGAGGAGATCTTCAGTGGTGGCCTAGAGCTGTTTTGGGAGGTCTGCTGAGTGGAGCCATGAAGAGCGATGCATGACTACTCCCGTGGTGATAGTCCATGCAGTGGTGTCGGTGACATCCAGAGCTACCTGCAGGGCTGTTCGAGATATTAATTGTCCTTCGTGAACAACTGCGAGGAACTGTTGTTTTTCATTGTCTGGTACATATTCAATAAAATCTGCTAACTTCAGATAATTGTCATGATTGTAATTGGCTAGTAATGCTAAGTAGTTGGTAATACGTAGCTGTAAAGTTGACAACGTATAAGTCTTTCTTCCTAGGAGGTCCATTTTTTTTATCTTCCTTCTCATGAGGGGTTGATCTGTTGTATAGTTGTTTCCCTCTATGATTTGCGGGCTCTACCACCAATGAGTTGAGGGGGGATGTAAATAAGTACTCGAGTTCTTTGCCAGTATGTAGTATTTATCATCTGCTCTTTTGCAGGTTTGTGGGATGGTAGCTGGTGTTTGCCATATGGTTTCAGCAGGTTCTAAAAGTGCTTTGTTCATAGGAAGTGTGATTTTAGAAGCTGTTGAGGTTTGTAGAATTCTGAGCAGCTTGTGCTGCGATTCTGAAACTTCCTGCTTTGGGATTTCCAAAGCATCCGTGACTTGCCTGAAAAGCTCCTGAAACTGAAAGTCATCTGCGGTAGTAGGTGGAGATGATATGATTGCCTCATAGGGGGAGGACGATGAGTTGTGAGGAGGACAGAGTGAAG
Organism: Pelusios castaneus; assembly: GCA_007922175.1. NCBI lineage: Eukaryota > Metazoa > Chordata > Testudines > Pelomedusidae > Pelusios > Pelusios castaneus. The sequence continues at coordinate 16,998,536 of ML685763.1, forward strand.
ATGGCAGGTCTCCCTCTTTGTTGGGTTCGGTGGTGTGTGTGTCCACTTGTTTTGGAGTGGGTTTGGACACCGATCTGTGGCTCCTTGAAGTAGAAGGTCTACTATATCTGTCAGAGTAAGATGAACATGGTTCCCACCTGTGCCATGGAGGTATAGATGATGTGTGTGGGTCATACCATGGTGGTCCGTACCATGGATAAGGTGGCATGAGCGTTCTCTACTTCTTGGGCTGTAAGAGGACTGAGGAGGTGTGGAGAATCTGGCTTCTTCTCCTTCCTCTTCCTCATCACTGGAGAAGGGTACAGGAGATGAACTTCTGTCCCTGGTGATTGACTTCATGGGGATAAGTCGATGGCCAGTACTAGAGAGTCGGGTAGTTGGTCCACTGTGTCTTCGGCACCGTGATGTTTTGTCTTTTCTGATCGTTTCCGCAGTACCGCATTGGTGGTTTCTTGTTGCAGTTCTGAGGTGGTATCGTATATCGGCACAGATGGTCGAGATGGCTCTGTTCTCATGTCTGTCAGCACAGTTGTGGAGGGTGCCGCTGAAGACAGCGCTGCCGGTGCCAGTTGTTGTTGTGGTGCCGGGATGCTTGGTGGTGCCGATGGGTATGGTACTGCAGTAAGAGCCGCCTTAATACGTTTAGCCAAGGAGGATTTTGATTCTGAGCCCTTATGTCTCGGCTCTGAGGAGGTAGAATGGTGCTGTTTTTCGGCTCAGTAGCCAGCATACTTGAGAGACCAGTAGTCTCTTTAGTATGGGCACTTCTCAGCGAACGAGAAGGAGATTTCTTCTTTTTGTAAGAAGAATGAGGAGGGTATGAGTTGTCTCTTCAAGGGATGTGAGTCCCTAGATTCTGTCTTCTGCTGTCCTGGGTCCGTTGTGGGGTGGAGTGATTTCTCCACTAAGAGGAGTTTAAGGCGAGGGTCTCTATCTCACCTCGCTCTCAGTCTCAGATTTTTGCAGTGGGAGCATTTTTGTGAGATATGCTCCTTACCTAGACATTTTATGCAAACCGTATGTCTGTCTGAGGCTGGCATCACGTCGCGGCGGGACTCACACCGTTTGAATCTGGGGGAGCCCGGCATGGCTCTGAGGGAAAAATGGATCCTCTTCTCCCCCCCAGGAAGTGAAAAGAAAGGGAAAGGAAAGAGGAAAAGAAAGTAATTACTGAAGTAATTTGGGAGCAAAAGGGTAGTCAAAAGTTTCAATGAGCGGGAGGACGAGTTGCTCCGATTGTAACCGCGAACGGTTGAGAAGGAACTGAGGGAGTGGGGGCTGTACGCACTGCAAAAGGCGCCAAACACACGCCGTGAGACTGCCACACGCGCGCACGGCCCCAACAAGCACTGCTTCAAAAGCCTGAGAACTGTGACGTGAGGACATGCTAATACCCACAGTGGAGCACCCACACGGACACACTCAAAGGATAAATATAGATTACACACAAATGACACAAAGCAATATTCAACTTTGGTCTAATTCCAAAAGGACATCATTCAATCATTTTTTGAAACTAATAAATTAGACAGGTACCACTGGTAAACATGAGCTCCAAAGGAAGACTTACTTGAGCAAGGGCTGCATAGTAAGGCAGGAAGTATATATGCAAATATGTTCAATTAAAGCTATTTCATATAATCTTTCCTGTTATGAAGCTCTCAATGCCAACGATTAATGTAAAATGCATCAATGACTTGCACCAAGAATAAAGAACTTGGAGAAAATGCAGTTAAATGATTATTAGAAATTATAAGGTTGATAAAACAAATGGGTAACACACTGCAAAACTTTTGTTCCCAGAAATTCATGATCAAAAGTGAAATATACAAGTGTGAAAGCAATTATTTTCAGATGTTTCTGCTGGATATTACACATTAATACATGACATAACTGTTTTCAGAAGTCAAAAGCAAATAAAACTGTAAAATTTTAGAGGACAACTTGAGAATTGATGATCATCTTATTTCAGATCATGCTCTTTTTTGCTGGAGTAAATGTGTGTTGGGGGAGAGAAAGAGAAAATCTTTTAAACCTTTCTGTGCCTCAAGGATATTCCACAATTTCAATTGTTTCCTGTGTTGATAAATTCGATAATAATTGCTTGCATACACTTTGATTCTTCATGAAATATATTCAAGAAATCAAACAACTGCTATCAATCAGGTTGACTGTTCAAAGCCAGCAAGACAATATAGTACAGGAAAAAATCCAATATGATATTGGTCTCCAGGAAGTTATTTTGTGCAGCATTGTTATATCACCTTGCAGAGAAGGTGCGTTCCCAAAGTTACATATTTCAGCTGCTATTATTTCTATGAAGATTTTACAAGTTACACGTCACTACCATCCAACCCCATCAGTTTGCTCAAGTTCTCTAACTTCCTCTTCTGCTACCTGCTTGTATTCCAGGTACTAATTCGTGAAGGCACTTCCTTACCTTGTATTAAGACACAGAACAAATGCATCTTAATTCTGACAAGCTTCCTATCTGATTCCACCTGCAAAATGTGAGGTGTTATGGGATACTTAGCATAAGTGAACAGGATTATGGTATAGGCCAATTTAGACCATGTCCCTGTCACAAAACTTGTAATTTATGCTACTGGTCCTTAAGGCATACTATCATATATATATGGTGCAGATAACACCTACAAATATATACATGCTAGCCATGCATCATCCAACACCACCATCCTAGACTTTACAGTCTTACAAATAAGAGCTGCACAATTCAGCAACACCTGCTCAGATTTGGTCTGAGGGCTTGTAGCCCAGCAACACAAAGCTGAGGAGCAGTGGAATAGTTTATAGTTTCAGAGACCGAATGGTACTAAGACTGTGTTTATGTCCATGAGCACTCCTGACAATCCCTTTTGGAAGAGAACAATGGCTTGTGTGTAACTTGGGTTATTTTGCAGGATAACTATCATGGTAACCAACAACATTCTCCAGAAAGCTAGCATACAAAAGCAGTTACTGAACAGTAGGAATGACTGGGAGGGATGAAGGATAAAGATAAGAGGAATGAGGAATAAGGAAAAAGATATATAAGAAATATAGGCAGAAGGGGGAAATGTCAACGCAGAGTCTGAGACGGGTTGTGCTCAGTGTGAAAATCTATCCTAAAAGAATCATCACCCACAAAATAATAATAATAAAAAAAAAACCCCATAACGTTCCAAAGCTCAAAAGCCAAACAACTTGGAAAGATGTATGAAATACGTTTCTAATTCATCACCTATGTGCACAGTGCTAATCCCTTTGCATACTGCCTATCTATCAGAAGTGTTGCCCCTATAACTTTTACATTACCGCTTGCTATTAATATTTGACCTCTCTTGCCTTTCACTTCCCACAACATGCCCCCCAAAAGAAGGCGGCCACCAGGATCAGAACCCTGCTGGCACTTAAAAATGTTCTTCTTTAACAGCTGCAAATAACAGGGAAATGGGTCACATTTCAAAGGCTGACCAGTTAACGCTTACTCAAGCCTCTTTTGCATTTTTCATCTTTGCAAAAAGTTTTTTTTTCCTTCTAAGAACACTTTGCATTACTGCTGTCTGAATTATAAAACATGGCATTTTTGGACTGACATTAATTAAAGAAAAAATTTATGAATGTGCTACATGCAGCTCATTGGCAAAACTGAAAATAATAATATAAAAGGTTTGAGAGTCTATTTTGAAATAAGTTTGGATAAGTTAATATGCCCATACCATGAGTCTGACAAGCATCTATCTTCAACTCTAGCAGGTTTGTTGTGGTAAAACTCCAAAAGGGTGCCATTTCATTGTGTATCACAAGTTCACATGCCTATCCATTTAATATTGGGGACAAACAATTTAAACATGGAAATGTCACCTATGTTGTATACTATGTGTTACCAGTACAGGAATTACAAGATGGTCTTATGAAAGAAAAGTCTTAAATTATTTTTCTGAGAACTGTAGCTACTTGACAGGCTGACTTCTGAGAAAAAGTTTTGCAGTCTAGCTAACACCTGAAATGTTCTTCCATGGCTATCAAAACTAGTTAGTGGGGTCAACAATTCACACACCATTTACTTCTAAAAAGCTTGATACAAAGCCCACTGAAGTCAATGGCTCTCTATCTGCTGTCCTCAGTAAGTTTTAGATCAGGCACAAAATGCTTTAAGAACACTTGCATTCACAAAGACACACACTTGAAATCCTTTAAATTTACTATCTTCATGAATGAGATACTTCATATCTTCATAAATAAGATACTTTTGATGGGTACTTTACACTAAGAAGTTTCACAAAGAGCTCCTTTTCACATAAATTCAGCCCCTTGACAGAACAACCAACTTTCTTTCTGGAAGTAGTGAGCCATAAGACTCCAAACACATTATATACGAGACATAAGATACCAGACAAACCTCAATTCCATCAGTTTTCAAACACAAGCAAGACAAATCGGAGCTTAAGAACATAACATCAAAAGGCGCTCCTAGCTAGAACCCCTTCATGAACAGCAGAACCTCACACCAAAATAAAATCAGTCATTAGAACACTTCTTCATACCAAATTGAAATGGATCCAAAAGGCAACCTTGTGATCACTTCTAAGGGAAAGTAGACCAGTATGAATGGCCAAACAATCACTAGTGTTGTTTATGCTCAAAAAGGCTTTGGGTGGAATTTTCAAAGGGGCTCATGTATAGTTAACTCTCCCCCAACTGAAGCCAATGGGAGTTTTACCATTAACTTCACTGGGAGCAGAGTTAGCTCAATGTTGAGTGGTTTTGGAAATCCCATTCTCTGTCTTTAAGAAATCTAATATCATTCTGGAATTCCCACTGTTATCATTATGGAGCTGTCAGAGAAATCGGCAAGAGCACTCTGGGCAACGGCAGGAATGAGCCGTTTTTATACATCAAACTAATCACAATGTCTGACACTAAATTTAAATTAAGTTCAAGTGTTTTCAGTTATTTGCACAAATAACTTATTCACTACCATAAAACCACCAGCAGTTGCTTGCTAGAAATTACGTTACCAAAGCCAAAACAAAACTAAAACAATCAAAATTCCAGCCCTTAAATTTTCTGCTAAGAATTATTGATGCACAGAAGAAACTAATCAAGGGATACATTTCAATCATAAAACCTGATCCTGTAATGTGACCCACACACCAGGAGTCACAGATGCCTGGCATCCAAGTTAGCAAATCACACTGCAGGATCATGGCCACATGTTGTGAAACATATATTTAATAAATAAAATATAAACATTGATTTAGAATATGCTTGCATATGTTCTTGGCTTTTCAGGAAATTACCTCACCCACATTTTTAAGCATGCTGAAGAAGCCTGGCAATGTCCAAAAGTTGATGAAATGGAAGTGGTGGTCATAATTAGAGTCAATAGTTGCCAGTTGTTCCCACTCTAAGTGACCACCATAGCGAAATCTTGCTCTCAGGTAAAATTTTACTTAACTTCAGCAGGAACTTGGTTTAGTTAGAATTGCAGGAATTGGTCCATAATGCACAGTGTTAAAGTCATCTCTGTATTTCAGAGCGTGATTTTCTTACCTGTGGACGTAGTGTAACTGATGTACAGAATCAATCGCTATTACCATTTCAGCCAAATAAAAACGAGCCATATCTTCAGGTAATCTGTCTTCAAACTTGCTAAGCAGGGTAAGCAGATCTCCACCAACATAGTAATCCATAACCAGGTACTATGAGTAAAGGCGGGTGAGAGATGGGAAAAAGAAAGTAAAGAAACTGTTTACACACTGACTCAAAGATCAATAAACTCCAACTATACCTATAGACTGCAGAAAATTTTTAATACGTTAGACATCACTGAAGTGTTATTCATAACATTTTCCTGAAATGGAGACAAAACATTAAAATAAGCATTTTAATAGCCTTTTCAAATTATCTTTTACATCCCTTGTTGTCCTGCAGATCATAAAATTGTTTTGAGCATATTTTTTGTAAAGATTTCTTATTCACCTATATACAAATAAATTAAGCAAGACAGTGTCCGTCTTGTTCATCATTCCATAATCAAACGGAATAGATTCTGAAGTTAAGTTCTCTGGGTTTCTCTTACTTTAAAAATCTCTGTAAGTGGAATGCAGAAGTCTTAACATATTAAAAAATGTAAATGAAAAAAAAATGGATTAGCATGGGATCCTATTTAGGGACCACGTTTCCCAAAATTTTAGATGGTAGTTTCTCTGGTTTGATGCAATTTCTTCCTCCCTATCTCCTTTAAATGACCGCATTATAAAAATCAATGCCTTACTTTAAACCAGTCTTGGAAGAGGGAAGGACCAACAGATTCCCATTGATTCATAGTACATTGTAACTCAATATGCTGTTGACATCGTGTACAGTAAGGAATTATTTTATAGTTTCAACCACAGAAAAAAGCAGTTATTGAATTTACTGATTTAAAGTTAAGTAAATGTTTCCCTATTAATTAAATAAAATAAAATATTATTGCAATCGAATGGGATGCCCATAGATTTTGAAGAGATTGTAACTCCTCCCAATTTTCCTACATTATGAAAATTAAATTCTCAAAATACATTTAAATATATGGTCAAACACGATTTGAAACAGACCAAATCAGCTAAAAACTTTTCAGACTCCTTATGAATACTTCATTTTTCTGTAACTGAGTGTATGTCTACACTGTGGGCTCCATAGCAATCGATGAAGCAGGATTCATTGAGCGGATCATGAAGACCTGCTCTACCGAAGGGAGATGGGCTCTCCAGTCGATGCCAGTAGTCCACCTCCCCGACAGGAGTAAAGCTGCATTGATGGAAGAGCATCTCCTGTCAACGCAGTGCTATGAAGATGCTGTGGTATGTGAAAATAAGTGTGTCAATGGGAAATACACAAGCTACATTATGTAACTTAAGTATCTTCCAGCGACCACCACAGCTAATGTAGACCAGCCCCAAGAAAGTCCTCCAAGCACTCGTCTACACAGTATTACAGTGCGGGCTACTTGGGTGTGAACTGTGGAATGCTCTAACACGTTGCATGCTAACAACTAGCGAGAACAAAAAGGTACCTAGTGTGTGGCATCAACACAAAGTAGATGCTTTGTAGTTCATGCCAAAAGGGACTACACAGGGCAGTTAGATCGCAACATGTTAATGCATTCTATAGTTAAACCAATATAGTCTTCACTGCTCCTGTGTAGAAAAGCTCTAAGACTTTGTGCTCATGGATAGCAGCTGAAAAGGAAAACTGTGAAAAGGAAAAAAAAAAAAAAAAAGCATAATTCTCTGGAATTTCATCAACAGCTGAATAAACAAACAACTGGCACTATATCATCTTCATACTGTATCACTGTTGAAGTGTTTCCATAGCTGTTGCTGAAAAACTCTTATAATATCTATGACACAGGCAGACATGGTGCCAGCTCTTGCCAAGGCCCTGGCACCAGTGAACATTCATAAATGCATAGCTGGAACCAAACTGGCTCATTTCTGTTTTAGTTTTGTTAAAATAAGAGTGTTTTGTGTTTAGACTTTACAGAATGCATGCCCATGAAGAGGGTATAGACACAAGCCCTTACTCCATAACAACATCAACATGAGGGGAAGAGAATAAAAGTGCCTTTTAAGGAGAAATTGTAATCCCTATGTGGCTTGAACTCAGGGGTGAAGATTTCTAAGCATAAGCAAGGGGTCTCCAACTGTTTAGCATGGGTTAGTCATAAATGACGTGGGTTTTGCTTAATATAGACGTTTCAATTTTCTTTTGAAATCTAAGACTGTAACTCATTTATGTGTTTATCTGCTTTAACTTTATAAATAACTCACTTCTTTTTCCTAATTAATAAATCTTTAGACAGTTTATTATAATATAGGCTATAAGCATTGTCTGTGGCTTAAAATCTGAAATATGGTTGACCTGGAGTAAGTGACTGGTCCTTTGGGACAGGGAGTAATCTGAATATTGTTGTTAATTTTTGGACCATCTATCACAGAGACAAACTCGCCTAGAGGGGCAGAATAGAACATTGTGCCCAATGGGACTGTCTGTGGTTCCATGAAAAGGCAACAGAGCTTTAGGAATTCATATTTGTTACTTGGTTAGTAAAGTCTAATTAAAGAATTGCAAGCAATATGGACTTTGTGCCCCGTTCCCAAACAGACTGTCTCACGCTTGTGAGCTGCTCCAAACAGTGTGAAACTTTAAGGCAAATTTGGATTGTTTCACATAAAGTGTGTAGTTAAACTGGTTGGCCCCATCTACGCTAGGAAAACTATTTCGGATTGACAAAGAATGCTAATCACGGGTTCCTCTGGAAAAATATCCAGCTGGGTTTGAACACTGTCTGGATAGTCTACCCAGGACTAAACTTTTCAATATCCATTCTAGAAAGCACCTTAGGATAATATAATATCCCCCTGGGAATGTCATGATGGAAGACTAGTTGACTTACAAAATGTTCACCAAATTATACAATAATACTCAGTCTCTTTCTGAAGTTCATCCCCTGGTTTACCATTTCTCAGTTTTCAAGGAAATAGAGTATATCAATGTTTCCAACAATCACCTTACAGTAGGATATACTGATGTGGAAGTAATATCATAAGGGTATGGTACTGTATATCTCAGTTTGCCTATTTTAACTTCAATGCCAGCATTTTGTGGGTAGTCAATTTCATGGATCTCGCTTTGCAGTCAGGCATTTCCCCCTCTCTTTTTCTATGGGTCCTTTGAACAGCAGCAGAGGAATGAAAAACGTTTAAAAATAAGACATAATGACCGTCAAAACCAGAATTGGCAGAGGGACTCAGCACAGGTGAGGAATGTTGTGCTTCGCCCCTCTGAGAGATGAGGCAAGGAGTGGGAGATGGGGCTCTCCCAACATCAGAGTCTACATCTGTGAGGAATAACTTTTCCCCTTCCATATTTGGTCATTGTTCAGTTTTTTTGTTGAAAATTTTAGACTCTGCTGGAAGAGGAACTTAGTTTTGGATTCAGTGTTTTAGAAGTCCAACGATAGTGACAACTTTAAACAGCATATTATGACATCCTCCTGGGTACCATTTTTTATTTACCAAGTGTTCTGGATAAATTAATAAAATATTTCCACAAAGTTTTAAAATATGGACAATAAAGTGTTACTGTACTGCTGTCTGCTGTTAACTCGCAAACCTGCTGTGCTGCAGGATGTCTGTATGCATGCCTTGCACATGCATGCAAGGTAAATAAGCCATGGTCACCATTGCTTTGAAAAATCCCACTAAAATGAGATCTCTAATATAAGATAGTTCCCCAGGTTATACATCTTAAAAGCTGCAGTGCTTGTAGACCAAATGTGATGGTTATTAACTGATTTGCTATGTAGTAGTCAGGGGTGTCTTACCCAATAGGCACAGCAGGCACTGTGCCTAGGCCTACGAAAACTGAAGGGCCTATGAAAATTTTTTTTACCATGTTGTTTTTTATTTGTATGATTAAAAACTGTAAAAAGATCTTTTCTTGAATAAATATGTATATATATAGCAAGGAGAGGCACAGTGTTTACACAAAGTGGCAGAGTCATGTCAATGTTATTCAAGATAATTTTGATCACCCATCTACCCACAGAAATCGATACACCCATAAAAATGCATCCACCAAAGGGCCTATGAAACAGAGGTGCCTAGGGTCTTACAAGGACCTTAATTCAGCCCTGATAGTAGTTTTACTTTCAACCTTTCCTAGGCTTGGAAGGGTTAGACTGGTAAACATAAATGGCACTGTACACACAAATTGACAAGTATTTAGTAGTAACAGAAATTTACAGGTAGGCAAAGAAAGAAAAATGCTGCTCGAGAAGGTAAGACACTGATTTAAGGATGTTTACTTTGTACATTTTGACATGATCTTGACAATTTTTTTTTAACAGTCATAAAGCTTTACATTCTTTAATCTTAACATGTACTATCATGAAATAATTATTTTCTGACATCCCCCATAATTTCTCAGATCTGTGAAAATTTAAAATAAATCAAAATAGAAAAAATGCTTAAAATTGATATCATCCATCAAAATTATAAATAAAAATCAAATTCTGCCAAGCTTAATTATTGTTAGGAAAGAATGTTTTTGTTAGTTTGTTTGTTATTCAGCACTTCTGTACCTTTCTCTCCGGCAAGAAGGAACTTGCATGGGTCCCGGGGAGAAAGAAGCCACGGCTCCCTTTTTGCTGGGACCCACATGGGTCCCAAGGAGAAAGAAGCCGCAGGTCCCGGAGAGAAAGAAGCTGCAGCTCCCTTCTCGCCGGGACCCATGCGGTCCAGGGAGAAGGAGCCATGGGTCCCTTGTTGCCGGGACCTGTGCGGGTCTGGGGGAGAAAGGAGCCGCGGCTCCCTGTTTGCCAGGATCCACGGGTACCAGGAAGAAAGCAGAGGCGGGTCCTCGGGAGAAAGGAGCCGCAGCTCCCTCCTCGCTGGGACCTGCAGGGTCCCGCAGAGAAAGGAGCTCAGCTATCTTCTCACCGTGCCCTAGATCGAGTTATAGAATAAGTCGACTTAGGGCAGCCACACCGTCTTTAGGTCAACTTAACGAATCAACTTAATTGTTAAGTCGACCTAAAGAGTGGTAGTTATTAAGTCGACTTAATGAAAACCAGGTGTGGACGAGGCTTTGTTTAAGTCGACTTAATTTGCTAGTGTTGACATAGCCATTGACATTTACTGGACTACTCATGTGCTTTAGTTAAGGGTGTGCAGGAATGCTTTCAGAATTGAAGTTATATTTTGTAAGGTAAATTTTTAATATAATAATGGAGTGAATTCTCAGGACAACATATTCTTTGCAGGTAGTATCATTCATTCACATGAATGCAGTATTTTATTCTTCTATGACCAAGATGACTACAAAGGTAAAAAAAAAACCATATGAAGAGGAGCTTTTTATTTTTAAACTGTTCTATATCTATTCACCAGTAAAGTGTAATTCAAAAGATTTCACAAGTTGGTTGGCTGGTTAAATGTCATAGAGGTCACCAAACATCTTATGTGACTCCATTATACTCCATCCTAAGCCAAGAAGAACTAAAAACTGATCATATCCATTTTTACTTAGCAAGTATATACACCTTTCTACCTAATATAACTATGAGGAATCATCAGAAATGTGTATAAATTCCTTGGTTTTCTTTCCTGGCAGACCAAACAGAGTTAGCCAAGAAATCCTGCTACCAAAGGTGATCTGACTTTCTCAATTCATGTCAGTTCTCTAAAATCTAATCTCTGTATATAGAGATCAGGCCAAAAAAGGAATCATAATCCTAATGGGATTTAAAAATACTATAACTTCCAAATGATGTCTTTTGCAGGCACTAAAAGACTTCCCTTTGAATGGCAACTGAATCAAATCAGCAAGGGTGCACATTTATACTACACTCATAGAAGTCATAACAATCTGTGCAGGAAGGAGGGGAAAAGGAGAAAAGGTGGAGTTGCACTGTATGTAAGAAAGCAGCATGTTTGCTCAGAACTCGAGTATGAAAGTGGAGAAAAATCTGTTGAGAGTCTCTGGGTTAAGTTCAGAAGTGAGAACAAGAAGTGTTATGTCCGGGAGGGCGTCTGCTATAGACCACATGACCAGAAGGATGAGGACAGTAGTTGCCTAAAGAAAGCCTCATCTAATGGGAGTTTCCAGATAACATGACCTGGTTCTCATGGGAGACTTCAATCAACCTGACATCTGCTGGGAAAGCAGTAGAGCAGTTCACAGGCAATCTAAGAATTTTTTTGAGAGTGTTGAAAACAACTTCCTGGAGGAACGAACTAGGAGCCATGCTCTTCTTGATCTGCTGCTCACAAACAGGGAAGAATTGGTAGGGCAACTAAAGTGGAAAGCAACCTGTGCAGCTGTGACCATGAGATAGTAGAGTTCAGGATCCCAACAAAAGTAAGAAAGGAGAACAGCAGAATATGCACCCTGGACTTCAGATAAGCAGGCTCTGGCTCCCTCAAGGAACTGATGGGCAGGATCCCTTAGGAGATTAATATGAGGAGGAAAGGAGTCCAGGAGAGCTTGCTGTATTTTAAAGAAACCTTACTGAGGGGCAGGCAGAGGAACAAACAATCCCAATGTGCAGAAAGATTAGCAAATATGGCAGGCAACAAGCTTGGTTTAACAGAGAAATCTTTGGTGAGCTTAAAGATGAAAACAAAGCTTATAAGAAGTGGATGCTTCATTAGAAGACTAGGGAGAAGTATAAAAGGATTACTCGAGCATGCAGGGATGAAATCAGGAAAGCCAAAGTGTAACTGGAGCTCCAGCAAGCAAGGGATGTGAAGGGTAACAAGAAGAGTTTCTACAGGTATATTAAAAACAAGAAGGTAGTCAAGGTAAGTGTGGGCCCTTTACTAAATGGGGGAGGCAACCTATGGAAAGATGATGTTCATGATAAAGCTAAAGAATTCAATGCTCTTTTTCCTTCTCAGACAAAGAAAGATCCCAGATTACTGCACTAGGAAGCACAGTATGGGGAGGAGGTGAATAGCCCTCAGGAGTGACAGACAAGGTTAAGGATTATTTAGAAAAGCTGGACATGCAGAAGTGCATGGGTCTGGATTCAATGCACCTGAGGGAGTTGTCTGATGTGATTGCAAAGCCATTGGCCATTATCTTTAATAACTCATAGTGATCAGGGGAAGTCACGGACAATTGGAGATAGGCAAACATAGTGACCATCTTCAAAAAAGGAAAGGGGGAAGATCTGGAGAACTACAAACTGATCAGCTCCATATCAGTCCTCGGAAAAATCATGGAGGAGGTTCTCAAAGAACCCATTTTGAAGCATTTGGAAGAGAGGAAGATGATCAGGAACAGTCAGTATGGATTCATCAAGGGCAAGTCATGCCTGACCAACCTGATTGACTTCTATGATGAGATTACTTTTTCTGTGGATGTGGGGGAAAATGTGAGCATGATATAACTTGACTTTAGCAAAGCTTTCGATATTGTCTCACACAGTATTCTTGCCAGCAAGTTACAGAAGTATGAGTTGGATGAATGGACTATGAGGTGGATAGAAAGATGGCTAGATCATGGGCTCAATGGATGGTGATCAACAGCTCATTGCTTAGGTAGTAGCCAGTATCAAGCAGAGTTCCCCAGTGGTTGGTCCTTGGGCTGGTTTTGTTCTGGAAGATGGGATGGACTGCAGCTTCAGCAAGTTCACGGATGACACTAAATTGTGGGGGGAGTGGTAGATATGCTGGAAAGTAGGGATAGGATATAGCGTGACCTAGACAAATTGGAGGATTGGGCCAAAAAATAAAAAAAAAATCTGATGAGGTTCAACAAGGACAAGCGCAGAGTTCTGCACTTTAAGACAGTCCTGCACTGCTATAGACTGGGGGCTAACTGGCTTGGCAACAGTTCTGCATAAAAGGTACTGGGGTTTACAGTGGACAAGAAGCTTGGTATGAGTCAACAGTGTGCTCTTATTGCCAAGAAGGCTAATGGCATATTGGGCTGCGTTAGTAGGAGCATTGCCAACAGATTAAGGGAAATGATGACTACTCTCTATCCAGCACTGGGTGAGGCCATATCTTGTGTAGTGTGGCCTGTTTTGGGGCCCTCACTACAGATAGGATGCAGACAAATTGGAGAGAGTCCAGCGGCAGGCAATGAAAACGACTTATGAGGAGAGGCTGAGGGAACTAAGCTTATTTAGTCTGCAGAAGAGAAGAGTGAGGGGGGATTTGGTAGCTGCCTTTAACCATCTGAAAGGAGATTCCAGGGAGAATGGAGCTAAGCTTTTTTCAGTGGCAGCAGATGACAAAAGTAAAAGTAATGGTCTCAAGTGGCAGTGGGGGAGGTCTAGGTTGGATATTAGGAAAATCTTTTTTTCTAGAAGGGTGGTGAAACACTGGAATGGGTTACCTAAAGAGGTGGTTGAATCTCCATCCTTACAGCTTTGTAAGCCCCAGCTTGACAAAGCCCTGTCTGGGATGATTTAGTTGAAGTTGGTCCTGCTTTGAGCAGAGGATTGAACTCGATGAGCGCCTGGGGTCCCTTCCAATCTTAATCTTCTATGCTTCCACATCAGCATGAATGTTAAATTGGAAACACGAAGATCCAAATATTATTATTAATTTATTCAGCAAGTCTATCAAGACCACAGTATCTATTTTTCAGTTTTCTACTATCTGTAAAAGCTTCATAGACAAAATAGTAAAAATTAATGAAAAAAAATTAATGAAAAAAGGATTCACACCATAGAAGCTGTTGAATGAATGTGGGACCAAAATACAACATGAATTTATCTACTCTCCATCATGAAACAATAAATAAAACTAAATCTGAAAAATGTACATTTGTACTAGTTTACAATATTAGTCCTTCAAAACATTCTCGAGTTCCTGGGTAATTTTATAGCAAATACCTGAAAAATATTGTAACTTGATAACAAGCAGT
>ML685763.1:17013365-17117901 GCA_007922175.1 Pelusios castaneus
GTGTTAGTCTTTAAAAGTGCCACAGGACTCTGTTGTCTTTCTACAATAGACTAACACGGCTACCCCTTTGGAATTTGACTCAAATTTTATGACAGCAATAAAGCTGCATACAAGAAATTTAGAAGAGACTACAATATGCTAAAAAGGAAATTTATATGTATAATCTGTAGTAATAGATTAAGATGCCACCAGAACAGAGTAACACCAACTAAGTCATGTATATTTATTGTATGTCGGAGTCTTATTCACTAAAATGTTTCTTTCATTTTTTATACCTATGCTTTCATAGTTGTAAGAATAAAAATATAAATATTTAAGGAAAAATTCATTTGATTAAGATGCAGATTGAATTTTTCCATTATAATGAAAACTATACTACCAATACATTGGGCAACATCTCTCTTTACAAAGCAACTTTTGGAAGTACTTTTTGAGTGTGCAGACTCATCAGATATAGTGATTTTTTTATATATATATTGCACAAATTGCTACTGCCACAACATCACAATGCTGTTTTTCAAAAAACTGCTTAAAAGGGTAGAAGTACAAATTTAGCATGTTAAAATGCAGCAACAAATACATATATAACATAAAGGCATTCAATTCAGGTCATAGATCTGCCTAAATTCTCTATCATAGGTACTTTTGACATGAATATTTTATCTTAGAAATGCACAAAGAAAAAATAATATGCTTAAAGTCCAGTCTTTTAATATGTGAGTCAGTTTGTTTTCCTGCCATTTTCTCCCAAATGAACACAATTTGCAAAACTAGCACATGTTAACAGATCCTCAAAGATAAAGAACAGAAGCTGCTCTGTGCTCAACAAGTATGTTCAGGAAAGAGGCCAGATTAAAATGAGTTCTGGCAGCCTGCAGCTGAATATGTAATGTTGTCTTAGTGACACTTCTAGCACTCAGAACAGAGTTATAGTTTTTACTGGTCCATATTACTATCTTGCTATCAGACACACAAAAGCAAAGAGTTACCTGTGCAAAGTCCCACTGCAGTCAAGGGAATAAGGTAAGATTGCAAGACTTTCTGCTTGTGCATCCAACTGCAGGATCATGACCAAAATTCCTAATTCTGAAAGTCCTACATGTATGGAAGTTCCTTTACCTTAAAGGACCAAATGCTTTACTCCAGACATCTCACTGAAGTTAATATGACATCATACGGAAAATGAGCAGAAAATAGCCTTTAGTTACAAACTGGGATTTTTTTTTATAAAAATAACCTACTAATGACAGTACCAAACACAAATGGGTAGTAAGACTTCAAACCACCAAATAATGTATATCAAGTATACTTTACACACAAGAAAATAAATACAATTGGGTTTAGCAACACAAGTGTGTTACATTTCTTTTTTTAAATGAATTAGTAAACACTGAGTATCCTTGATAAATTAATTTTTCTTCTGAGTTCTATCTATTACCTGAAAGTTAAATATAAAAAGTTAAATATAATATGAAAGATTAGATTCTTACAACAAAATTTATGATGGAAATACAATTTAGAAATGTACCTCAATTTAGGTTTCAGCATCAGCATGCAATAACTGGTTTTACAATGAAGAGTACCAAACCACTATCTTTTTATATGGCTAAGTAACATAACAACCACCCAAACTTTTTCAAACCAAACCAAAAGGCATTGCAATTACATCTCAGATGTACTTCTTTGTAAAAACATATTTAGATACTTTCATCTGCAATTATAATCATCAGTTCTATGCAAACTATTTTAAAAGGTGGTGGGTTTTTGCAAGTTCGAGTGGCTTTCTGTACTCTTATGACACATTTGTGGTTAAGCTCCCCAGGCTGCAGAAGATGACAGTTCAGAATTGAATTTATACCTCCCTGCTTCTTGCCAGAGTCCAGCTGGGTGAATTTCCAGTCAATAGGATCATACCAGTTCCAAAATTTAAAACCAATAATCAAAGAGATTAAAGAAACTTTAGAACTCTGATTTCATAGCAGGAAAAATAATTAACTACTACTTCATTCTGTCGATCTGGCCAGGATTATTGGGACAAAGTAAACAACAAGACTATAGAAAAGGTACAGTAGTATAATTGCAATTCTATTCCCAAAAGAAGAATGATGAGATGACCTGATACCTCCTGGTTACAGCTATCTGTCTAATAATTGCAGACTGGTACAGAGAACAAAGCAAACTAGCATCTTGAGATATTCACTAAAACACCATCCATACCTTGGGTTTTTGATTCATATGGATGTTATATTTCAAACATAGGACTAAACGTTGCACACACCCTATAATTGTATCTCAATATGACAGACTAAAAGCCTGAATGGCTTTAATAGATATATAAAAGTAACACTCACTAAATAGTTTTCATCCTGGAAGGCATAGTGCAATGTTGTGATCCACTGATTATCTCCATTCACTAATACGTCCCTCTCTTCTCGAAAACAGGCTGTCTAAAGGGGAGAAAGGTATATTTTAATCACAATATATTGGTACCAAACAATAAATATATTTCATGAAATGTTAATCAGATACGTAGGATGATGCTCCAAGATACCCTAAAGCAAAAACCATTTAATCCAACATGTTGAAAACATGGGGCCAGCAGCGCACAACAATTTACATTTATGTGGAGTACATTATATTTGTACTTCTCCATTATTGTTCTTTGGAGGAAGACAGAAAAAACGGATTCTTCTGCTCACCATCTCCAGATCACAGGTGAAAATCTGCTCTGAGACCTGTTCACAGTGAAGTCAACGAGATTATATTATGATATCTGAGGGCAGAACTAGCCCTACATGGGCACAGTTTCTTCTGTGACAGTTACAATTTAAGGATTATATATCATTCTATTATAAATATTTATTTTCAGGATTTAAAACTTGTCCAAACAATCACAGCCATAAGGTTGTTTGATTCAGTATAAAACAGTGCTGTCTTATCTACAGCAGCAAGACTATGCCCGAGTTTCACCTCTACTTCTGTCTTTGATGTATTGAAAAAATGTAGCAAGACCTTTTATTTTAATCAGATCTAAAATACAAATAGACACAATGACCCATATAATATTTTCATTGAAGCCCACAGGCTCTATATATTATTGGCATCTTTCACAGCATTGTCACTCTAGGTTTACATTGTTATATTAACACATTTATACACACACAAATGCATTTTACTTATTATTATAAATAAAGTAACTGCCATCTATTTTGATCTTCCTCTCAATCTATGAGTCCAACTAACTGATGTCTTTTTGGCACCATCTCTGAGGGGAAGGAGAAATGAGTTGAGTTTTGTTCATGTTACTTTTAAGTTGATGGTGAGACATCCAGGAGGATATGTTAGAGACAGGCTGAGATGTAAGTTGAGATTGAAAGATAAGATGTGTGTGTCAGTGGCCTAAAGCTGGTAGCTAAAAATATGTCAGCAGATGAGATCACGTAGTGAGATGGTGTAAAGCAAGAAGAGGACCAGGCCAAAGACTGAGCCCTCAGACTCCACAAAGGGTAGAAAGCAAAAGAGGAGAAACCACCAAAAGATGCTAAGGAATGGCTGGAGGGGTAGGAGAACCACAGGAACATAGAGTTGTGAAAGTCAAAGGAGGATAAAATGTTGAAAACGAGACTCAGCAGTGTCAAAAGCAGAAGATAGATTAAAGTGATTAGAGTTCTTGAGATCTGACCAGGAAAACATCATGAGAGACCTTGAAGAGAGCAGACTTGGTAAACTGGGAAGAAAAGATGCTAAACTGGAGAGGATCCCAGGTGGAACTGCAGGAGAAGAATTCCAGGCAATGGTTGTAAATGGCATCTTCGATGAGTTCAGGGTGAAGGGCAGAAAAAGGATAGGGTGATAGTTAAAAGAAGCAGACAGGAATTTTTAGTTCTTGAAAATGCAGAGACCTGGACATTCTTGGATTTTTAGTGGAACTGGCTAGAAAAGGATGAAAGTAAAAGGAAGGTTAATAGGCAGATGGAGAATTGGAGGTAAAGTGTAGATTAGAAACTCTGCCAACATATAGTGTAAATATTCTGTTACTTCAGATACACGTTTCACCCAGTTTCATCAACCTAACCATATCCTGTCATTTCCAGAAATAGACAAATAGCAGAATGAGCATGGTTATGATTGGCAGTGAACTTTAGAGAGTGATGAATGAAGAGTGCCGCTTAATTATTTTTGTGTAGAGCTGAAGCTAAATTTATAAGAGCAACTCAAAAACACTAAAACTTCTTTTGATCTGTAAAATGAGCAAAATGTGATACAGAGGTCAGAAGGAGGGAATACTCACTTTTTACACCTGAATAGTAACACTATGTTAGAAAGGACAGGAATAAGAGAAGCAAGCTCCACTAATAAAATACACTATGCAATAAAAAAAAGATCTTCAATGGGAGTCGAATGGGAAACAGCATAAGGGGGGGAAAAAGGAATTTTGGGGAAGAGTGGTTGTTCTTTGTTTGGTTTAAATCTCTGCCAGAAATAGAGAACAATGAAAAACCATGAACTCTGTTGTTTCCACAAACATAATGAAAAGTAAACAAACTGCATGCTATTCCACATATGCATGGTGCTTATTTCTACACTGAGTCTATATAGTCTTTATTGTGCCATCGTATATGACACAAATACACAAAAGATCTTGAATTCTTTGAGCACCCAAAACACCCACTCCTGGGCAGAGTGCCTGGAGCTCGCAGCAAAAGCTTTTATCACAGTAGATTGCATTTGCAATTTCAATAGCCTGACAGAGAAAGCTGGAACAGTTCTCTCACCAGCACCACTTTGTCTTGGGCTCTTGCTCATTTCACATGATTCAACTTCTCCCTGAATCCTCAGCCAAATTTTACTGGGCTCCCGCTGGATGGAACTGTTCCTAATCCACATTATACACCTCAGGGATTTGTGTATTAGTTTTAAGGGCATGTCCATATTGACGGTGGTAAATTCACCACTGTCAGTTCCAACTTCCGGGTTCAATTGAGGGGTCTGTGAAGACCCGCTCAGTTGATCAGGAAGCTGATCGCTGAAGTTCACCCCTCAAGTGGAGTAGCACTGAGTCGAAGGTTGGGCATTTCCCTTTGACTCAGCGTAGTGGAGCCACCAAGGAAGTCACACAAGTTATTTTATGTAACTTCTGTATCTCCCTTCGACTGATGCTGAAAACCTCAGCCTCTGAGATGGCTTTGATAATAACAACCTACAAGTATCAAAAGAAAATGTTTAGAATGTATATGTATAAAATTAAACATTTATTTTAGATGTATAAAATCTGATTTGACTTGTAATGGCTCTTGAGTTCCCTCAAGTCTGGATAGAGTTCGCAAGGCTACTGGATGCCTCTCCCCAACCCATTAGGCCAAATTTTCCTGTACATTACTTCTTCCTTGAACTGTCTGGCCTCCACTCAGTGGCCTCCTTTTCTTGGGCTGCCAGTCCTTCCCCTCCCCACTACAATGGGCATTTCAGATGCTTTCTGTGTCTCTATTACTGAAATATGTATGGCTGTCAATGAATAATTGGGCTCATTATGTGGTAAACTGCCAAGTGACAGGCCTTGGTCTGGAGAGTTATCTACATGATGGATTCTGCAGTGTTCCTACTCTCCCAGGAGAGCTGAAGACCAACAGGACTAAGCGACATCAAACTAAGAAAGATTAATTTTTCCTATTAAAAGATAAAATAAAAGAACAGAAGGCATATTTAGTACTAGATTTAAGACCCAAGGAAACATGGCTAGTGGGACTAATAGTTTCAGTGTATATTCCCTAACGCTTGATAATGTATGTATAGTGCAAAATTACATTACTTTAATTTGTGGGGTAGACCTGCTGACATATTTTATGAAGCGTTGGGTCTTTAGCACCTAATGCTTTACAATATTTCATCTCCTCATTTTAGACAACACCAAAAGTTTGTCTTAGTTAAAGTTCTAGAATGAAATGTGGTATAAATGAAGTCACACACATGATGGAATTCAACTGAATTTTTTCCATCCAAAGTTATTTATATCTTCACGTTTATATTCGGATGATATTCAACATGAGAAGTCAACTGTTAAAAGCAAGAAGGATGTGAAATCCATTGCGTTTCTAGAGAGCATTTCCAAAGACAAATTAAGACCAAATTTGATATATATGCTATGTGTGCTTTTTATGAAAATTATTTTCACATTAAAGGAACATAATTAATAGAATTATAGAAATGCAAGACTTGAAGGGACTTATAGAAGTAATCAAGTTCAGTCCCTTGTGCTGTGGCAGGACCACAGAAACCTAGGCTGTCCCTGAAAAGTGTTTGTTCAACATCTTTTTTAAAACTTCCAATGACGGGGATTGCACAGCCTCCCTTGGAAACCTATTCCAGATCTTAACTACCCCATAATTCAAAAGCTTTTCTTAATATCTAACCTAAATCTCTCTTGTTGCAGATTAAGCCAAACAATTCATCACCATCCTCTTTATAACAGCCCTTGACATATTTGTAGACTTTTATCAGGTCCCTTCAAACTCTTCTATTCTCATGACAAAACATGACCAGTTTTTTTATAGGTGAATTTTTTTAAACCTTTTATCATTTAGATCACATTTCCCTAGTTCTCTTATGAAAATGTGCTTATCTGAATTATATATGCATATCAGATATGCAGATTTTTATTAGAAATAAAATGTGTATTGTACTTCTCTAGGAATTATTTCAACTGTTTCATCAATACTGTATATCCTTGTAATGGTTTAAACTCTAGAGGTATTTCCCCACAAAATTAGATGAAATTACAGTACATAGTATATTACATTATTTAAGCAGGAAAGTAAGATCAGATAAATCAAAGCCAGAACAAAATTTCATTCTATTTTTAAATATAACCCCTTAAAGCCAGTTTTTAAATTGTATTCATTCCATTGAAATGAAGTTATTATATAGTTTTGAAATATTTTCTCTATGAGAGATATTTAAAATACCCTTCCCACAAGTGCTGGTGGTTTCTTGAAAACTGCACATCCAGTCTAAAAAGAACAACATTTATATTTCTCCACTGGTTTTGTGACCTGCTGACAAAAAATGGAAAGAGAGCTTTCTAGAATTTGCATTGTACACTGTAACCTTCAATGCCCTAAATACCTGCAAACTGTCATTTCTTTCAATTTTTGCTGTATATGCCTGGTTTATTATTAGAATAATAAAGATTTTGTTCAGTCCACAATATGTTGTACAAACATCAAAGTACACATAAAAAGATTACACTATAAAAATATGAAACAGATGGACGATAGGGGAAAGGGGCACAACACAGAAAGAAAGTGGTCAAGTGGTAACTACATGTTTTGAAAGTACGTTATTGATTTTTTTTTTATTATTATAAATATACCACAGTCTAGGTATAGTTAATCAGTTGCTTTCTTGTATGCATCAGTAAGACAATATAAGGTATTTGTTAAACTAAAAAGTGTTAAAAGAATCTTATTTCGGTTGCAAAGGCAAGCATGCAAATCAGAAAAAGCCAGTTATAGTTGCTCTTGCAACCTTAGTTTCAGCATGCTCATGTGTCCCAACTCATTTACTGATTGAGGCTACGAACTTGTGGAAAAAATAATAGGGGACATGTACGTAAGGGTCAGAAGCATATACATGGACAGCCAAATTAAGGTTGCATGGGCAAATGCAAATCTGGCATTATCCTTACTTTTGACTGTTTGACTTTGCAACATATATAATCAAGGCCGTTCCTGAGGGCAGAGGGCGTGGCAGGCCAGCCCAGAGGCTGGGCCCCATGCTCCTGCCCTTCCCATGGGCCAGCTGCTCCCTCTCGCCCCCACAGGGAGCAGGGGCTTCGCTCCACTCCGCTCTCCTGCTTTGCTCCTGTGCCGGCTGTTCTACCCTAGGGGCTGGGCCAGAGGCTGGGCTCCACACTCCCACCCCACTTCTTTGGCTTGCCATTGAAGGCAGCAGAAACGTGCAGAATAATAAGCCTATAATTTAGGAATAGCCAGCATGAGTTTGTCAAGAATGAATCATGCTAAATCAACCTAATTTCCATCTTTGACAGGTTACTGGCCTAGTGGAGGGAGAGGGAGGAAACAGAAGATGTGATATATAACATTTTAAGTCAACTTAAAAAGGTCCACCTAGGCACTACTGGCCTAGTGGAGGGAGAGGGAGGAAACAGAAGATGTGATATATAACAATTTAAGTCAATTTAAAAAGGTCCACCTAGGCACTACTCCACGTTGCCACTGGCTTAATTCAATGTAATAAAGTCAACTTAATCGCTAGTTCAAATTAAAACGAGGTGTTATTAATTCGAACTAACTTTTCTTTCATTCGACTTAAGAAGCAGCTTAAGTCGAATTAAGGAAAGCCCAGTGTAGATGAGGAGTAAATTAAGTCGATTTAAGCCTCCTTAAATCGACTTAATTTGTAAGTGTAGACGCACCCCATGAAATTACTATAAGATGAATGCATAAGCACAACTGGTTGAAAGACAACACTCAAAGTGCAGTTATTGAAGGTTAGCATCTAGTGGACTCAATCAGAGGTCAATCTGGGTCCAGTACTATTCATTAATGAATTGGATAATGGGATATATATCAAATATGCAGGTGGCACCAAGTTGGTTGGGGGTTGCAAGCAGTTTGAAGGACAGGAATAAAATTCAAAACAACCGTGACAAATTAGAGAATGGCTCTGAATTCAGCAAGATGAAATTCAATAAAGACAAGTGCAAAGTACTACACTTAGGAAGGAAAAATCAAATGCAGAACTCCAACATGGGGAATTAACTGTGTAGGTAGTAGTACTATTGAAAAGGATCTGGGGGTTATAGTGGATCACAATCTGAATTGAGTAGTCCATGTAATGCAGTTGCAGAAAAAAACGTAGCATCATTCTGGGGTCTATAATAATGTCTATTAACAGTATTGAATATAAGACAGGGGAAGTAATTGTCTCACATTACTTGGCTCTGGTGAGCCTTCAGCCTGGAGTACTGTATCCCGTTCTGGGCATCACACTTTAGGAAAGCTGTGTACAAATTGGAGAGAATCCAGAGGAGAGTAATAAAAATGAGAAAAGGTTCAGAAAACTTGATGTATAAAGAAAAGAGCTTGGGCATGTTTAGTTATGAGAATAGAAGATATAGCGAGGACTTCATAAGAGTCTATAAACATGTCACGGGCTGATGTAAAGAAGATGGTGATGAATTGTTCTCCATGTCTAGAGCCCTACAGATCTGTGGGTATCGCAGACCCATTGCTGCGGATTGGAGCTCGGATGCAGATTCTATTTTATCTGCCGAGGTAGCTACTGCTGGAATTGCAGCTGGCATTACAGCCTAGCTTACTGGCTAGTCCTGCCCACAGCTGTTCCTCCTCTAACTCTTAAGAGCCCAACTGCACTGGCCAGTCCCCACATTCCACCAATGAACTGATGAGGGGCAACTAACCTCCACCCCTTTCCCACTGCCAGTCATCCAATCAGATGAATGGCAACTGCCACTGAACAGCCCAGGCAGAGACTGAGTAGAAGTTGCTCAGATCAGGGCTAGAGGAGACCAGAGGCATCATTGTCGTCGGGCTGGCAGGGCGCCGGCCCCGGGTAGAAAAGCCTGAGCCCCGAATCTATTCTGGGGCCCAGAAACCCAGAAAACTCCAGCCGAATGCAGGTTCCGCTCTGTCCTGCAGGCAGGCTGCTGCTCAGCTGGGAGCAGCGGCCGCCAGCCGGGCTGGGGAGTTTTCAAATCACCCGCCCTGAGCATGCTCCGAAAGAGCAAGTTCAGGGCAGGAGTGGCCTCCTGGCCAGCCCAACGCCGGACGCCCCTACAGCTCTCCGGCCATGTAAGCTTGGGGGCGGGCGGGTGAGTGCTGGGGAGCTGGGACCGGGAAGGCTGGGCAGTCTGGGGAGCTGATGGGAGCCGGGCAAGCCGGGAAGCCGATGGGAAACTGGGGGATTGGGGAACGGGGGCCGGGGAGCCAATGGGAAACTGGGGGATCGGGGAGCCGATGGGAAATTGGGGGGCCGGGGAATGGAGGCCGGGCAGGCTGGGAAGCTAATGGGGAACTGGGGGGGCGGGGAACGGGAGCTGGTGGTGACCGGGAGAGTCGAGGCATTGCAGCCGGCGAGCCGGAGGCAGGGAGCTGCCGGGCAACGGAGATCGGGGGGCCTGGAGAGTGCCTGGGCCAGAGAGGACTCAGGTTCGGGGTTTCTAAAGGGGACTGGGGGTGTGGGGTGGGTTCCCCTGGGGGGCCCGGCCAGCTCGCCTCCTGCCTGGTCCCAGCATGCAGATGGGAGCCAGGCTATGGCTGCTCGCCTCCCCTCCGAGCTTGGGGATGCAAGCAGCCCTTACTTTGTCTTCTTTCTTTCCTTTTCTTCTCCTTCCTTTTTTTCTTTCCTTTTTAAAAAAACCCAACCTTTAAAAATTAATTTTAATTAAAAACCTTTAAACAAGGTTTTTTAAAAACCTTTCTAAAATTAAATTTCAATTAAAAGTAATTCAAATTCAATTAATTAAAATAAACCCAATCAATTGTAATTACAATCATTTTAATTAAATTAATTAATTTTAACTTTTAATTAAATAAACTGGTGGCCCTTCATGGTTTTAAAATCTATTTTGGTCTCTCAACCAAAAAGGTTGGGAACTACTGATTTATAATGCAAAATTTTAAGTGTGTTCATTTGCTTATTCTTTCTTTCTAATGATACTGCTATCTTGGGGGGAAAAAAGAGTCATGTGAGGTCTTAGGGGTGTGGCCTAGCTGGGGGGGTAGCAGGGGGTGGGCTGGGGGCCACAGCCCTGGATCTTTTTGCTATCCAGCAACGCCCCTGGAGGAGACTCTGAACTGCATTGGGAGCTGCTAGCTGTTTAGGGAGTGTGGGGTGGGATCTGCAGCTATTTGGGGGTCCATGCAGGAAGCTGTGGAGGTCATTTGTCAGGGGGGCAGCTGCTGTTCTCTAACAGTCCAAGAGATGACACAAGCAGCCACCCCAGAAGTCATGGCAGTTGCACCAGGACCCTATCATTTGTATAAAATTTATGTTTAAAATAAAAACAAGTGTAGGCACATTTATTAAGTCCCTGCTTTCTTAGTTATGCTATTGTACACAGGCAGGTAGGCAGGTATCCAGACCAACGTTCTGCTCCTATCCTCGGAGCAAGAGTTGCTAAGAGGCGGGGGCGGTGCGGATGTGGATACACATAAAAGCTGGCATGTGGATCGCAGATTGGATACATACTGATGCTGATCAGATGCGAATCGGATCCAGATCCACATTTGTGTATCCACACAGGGCTCTATCCATGTCCACTAAAGGAAGGATAAGAAGTAATGGACTTAAATTGCAGCAAAGGAAAATAAGGTGAGATATCAGTAAGAGTACTTAAAGTCTGGAATAGGTTTCCAAGGGAGGTTGTGGAATCCCCATCATTGGTGGCTTTTAAGAACAGGTACAACAAACACTTTTTAGGGCTGATCGAGGTTTACATGGTCTTGCCGCAGAATAGGAGGCTGGGCTTGAGGACATCTGTAGGCCCATTCTAGCCCTAAATTTCTATGAGTCTATGAGTTTAAAAGATCTTTTGTATAGTAAGTAATGCAAGATCTTTTGTAAAGTAAGTGATGGTGAAGAAAACAGATACATAGCTCATATAATGTTCCATACTACCTACACAAAGATTCCACATTCTCTCAGATCTTCTGGTATGTATCTTTAAGCATCTGATGAAGTGGGATTTTCTCCCATGAAAACTCATGTGATAAATAAATTTGTTAGTCTTTAAAAGTGCCACCAGACTCCTTCTTTGTTTTTGCTCATATGCAGGTTTCAAGTGTAGCTAATTTTTGCCTTAAACCTTTCATTATGGGCACTCCCCACCTCCCAAAAAGGATCACTTTCCCTTTATTTAAAGAAGTGAGTAGCTATACAAGCTCATCCAGATACACATGGCATGCATCTTGGTTCCCTGGGAGTACAAATTGATGTTATATGCAGACAATTTCCTTTTATATATATTCAAGCCAGAAACCACTATTCTAGTCATCCTATCACCAATTCAAAAATGTGGGACAATAACTAGCTACAAAATAAATAGGGAAAAATCTAAACCACTGAAAATCTCCTGATTGTCATGTTGTGGGGCTTTTTCACAATTGAATTTCCATTAGCAATATAATGTAATTAAGTATAAAAGTACCAAGAAACATTAACAAGCTAGTGAAGACAAATGTAGATCTTGTACTTTTTCAAATAAGTAACTACAAAAATAGGTGGCATCATCTCTTCCTGAGCCTCGACAGAAGCTTAATACAAGAAAAACGAATATTCTGCTTCGGCTCCTCGATATTCTAAATGCCCTACCTGCACAAACCCCTCCGTTTTATTTTTTTAAATCTGCTTGCCACAGTAGTGTATTTGCGTGGGGCTACAGTAACACTCATGGTGGCTATCGTTTAAAAAATCTAGCTCCCTAATGCCAAAGGAGAGGGAGGTTGTGGTCCCAGACCTACAAAATTACTATTCATAGAATCATAGAATAATAGGGTTGGAAGGGACCTCACGAGGTCATCTAGTCCAACCCCCTGCTAAAAAGCAGGACCACTCCCCCTAAATTACCCCAGCCAGGGTTTTGTCTAACCAAGCCTTAAAAATCTCCAAAGATGGAGATTCTACCACCTCCCTAGATAGCCCGTTCCAATGCTTCACCACCCTCCTAGTGAGAAAGTTTTTCCTAATATCCAACCTTGACCTCCCCAGCTGTAATTTGAAACCATTGCTCCTTGTTCTGTCCTCTGTTACCCTCGAGAACAGCCTAGCTCCCTCCTCTTTGGAGCAACCCTTCAAGTAGTTGAAGGTTGCTATCAAATCTCCCCTCAGTCTTCTCTTCTGTAGACTAAATAAGCCTAGTTCCTTCAGTCTCTCCTCATAAGTCATGTGGCCCAGCCCCCTAATCATTTTTGTTGCCCTCCGCTGGACTCTTTCTAATTTGTCCACATCCTTTCTGTAGTGGGGAGCCCAAAACTGGACACAGTATTCCAGATGCAGCCTGACCAGTGTCGAATAGAGGGGAATTATCACATCCCTCGATCTGCTGGCAATACTCCTACTGATGCAGCCTAATATGCCATTGGCCTTTTTCACAACAAGGGCACACTGTTGGCTCATATTCATCTTCCCGTCCACCATAACCCCCAGGTCCTTTTCTACAGCGCTGCTACTTAGCTGATCGGTCCCCAGCCTGTAGCAGTGCATGGGATTTTTCTGTCCTAAGTGCAGGACTTTGCACTTGTCTTTGTTGAACCTCATGAGGTTTCTTTCAGCCCAGTGTTCCAATTTGTCCAAGTCTCCCTGGATCCTGTCCTTGCCCTCCAGAGTATCTACCATTCCCCTCAACTTGGTGTCGTCCGCATACTTACTAAGCACGCAGTCTATTCCATCATCAAGATCATTAATGAAGATGTTGAATAGAACCGGCCCCAGGACCGACCCCTGGGACACTCCACTCGTTACCGGTTGCCAACCAGACATCGAGCCATTGATTCCTACCCGCTGAGCCCGTTGATCTAACCAGTTTTCGATCCACCTTACGGTCCACTCGTCTAACCCATACTTCCTTAACTTGCCGATGAGAATGCTGAGAATCCTTCATCATGTCACAAATCTCAAATTCCAGCTCATTAATGTCCTTGTACCCATATGGGTGGAAACTGAATGGATATTATTAATGCATCCAATTCCCCCTAGGAGTCAGCTAGGTTCCTCTTTTTCTCTGATGGAGAAAAACTGTGTGCCTGCAGCAGTGGCTGTACAAAAGATCTGGATTGTCCTAGTTAAGAGGTACCAGTCTCTTCTTTGCTGTGCTCCAAAATCACCTATCTAGGGTAACCCAGACTTGAAAACAAGGGTGGGGGGGGGGGGACGGCACCTACAATTTGGATGAACAGTCTGAACAAGGGCATCATATGGATATCTAGCATTAAAGCAACAATATGACCTGCTATCCGTAGTGGAGTGGCACTACTTACAGCTAAAACACTTGCCAATGTATCAGTTTGGTCTGGATGCCCTAGGACTGCCAGAGGCCTCAGAGCTATTAGGAAGCAACAGAATGTTTCATGTATTCCAAGGGCCAGGGCCACTATGTATGCTTACTAACGAAGAGGAATTTAATTGATCTGGAGTTCTTGGGAAAGTGTGAGAAGGAGAATTATCACAGCACTTAAAAGAACCCCAGTGTCAGAGCATATTTTGGAATGTTACAAATGCTTATGCGAATCTCAGGCTATGCTTTGATAAAGCAAAATATTTTACTCAAAATGTACAGGACTCCCACGGGGTTGTTCAAGATAGGGGGCTGGTCCTCTGATGTTTGTTGGTGCTGAAGTAAAGAAAAAGGAATCCTGATGCACGTGCTATGGGACTCTCCAACAGGCAAGCAGCTATGGAAACAGGTGGGTGCAAAAAGTGAAAACAGTGCTTAGATTCTGCAACCAAACCTCAGCTGAAAATGATATCCCCAGGTTACATACCTGCTATGGTGGGTGGGTTTATCTCAACCACACAGATTTTCGTTCTTGAGGGCCACAAGGATTATCAAACATAGGATTTAACAAAAGTGGAGAAGTAAGCTTACGGCCAGAATAGAACAGTGGAATTCAAATCAATCTGAGTTAGCAGCAAAAGAAAGAACTGCTTACTGACGTTAAGAGCAATTATATGAATCAGAAGAAATTTGGAAAGTGGCTTGGGATATGTTTGGATAAAGAATGCTGAGAAACTCAAATAATGCCAGTCTTCCCTGGCACCTAACCTTTCTGGTTCTTCTTCTTCTTTTCTTTGGTTATACCAACCCTAACATGTTATGTTTGTGCAGTACTGTCTGATTTTGTATTGTCTGGTCTTGCAGCTTTGAGCAGTTATAAAGTTGTGTGATTGAACAAATTTATTGGATATCTTTGGAAAATGTGGGTTTTGGTATCATACAAGCTGTAAGTCAACTATTTATTCGTATTTTTGTTGTTTGTTTCTTTATGAAAATTAACTGATTTTTTTTAAAGGGGACTAAAATATTCACAAGTGAAGTGAATTCTTTAAACATTTCTGTAGTCTTACCTCAGCTCTCTTCAGCATCTCCCATTTATTCAATATTTTCATGGCAAATACTTTATCTGCATTTTTCAGTTTTACTACTGCAACCTGGAAAAGATAAATTGCAGATGAGTAACCTAAAATTGGAAAATAAATAGTTACCAGAATAATCCTTTCTTGGAAATACATAAATGGTTTGCTGCCTTAATTTATATTTATTGTGACAGGATTTTGTAGCCTTTTTATTTATAACTTCACTCCGCATACATGATTATGTACCAAGTATTCCTCATCACAAACCATGAAGAATAATTTCATAGCTGTCCACGGTATTTGTTCTGTAAAAGTTCCTAAACCTCCATTATATAAAAATCTATCCTTCTACATTACAATAGTAGGACACAGCTGAAAGATGGCACTTCTATCTGTACAGTTCTTCCTGTCCCCACATCCTATAACAGCCATATCTTCACTGGATACCTTCCTAAAACTTGGAATAGTTCTTGAAACCAGTCTCTTCCATCACTGAACTAAATGGTTGCAGCACCAAACAAATTAAGAGTTCCTGGTAATGTAGTAGTCAGGTCCCCAAATTAAGAAACATTAGAATGCTAACTGGTACAACAAATTATTTACTGGAGACTTTCGACAGAATAAGTCTTCCAGACCCATTTAAAAAAAAAGGAGCTGTTATAATAAATGATAATAATTAGGCATAATACTCAGAGCTTCTATACAATCTTCACATGAGAATCTCAGTGAGCTCCCTTTTACTCTCGTGGACTAGCGAAGTATCATCACCATTTTATGAGTGGAAAAATTTAAAAATAAAAGTTATGATTCTTACTTCACATTTACATTAGGCATCTTTGGTACATTTGACTATTTACTGAGAGAATAAATCTGAAGTCCTTGTCCTGAGGATTTTACAATGTGGATAAGATACAACAACACAAAAGCCAGGATCATATCATAACAAGAAAGAGGCAAGGCAAGTGGGAGATGGGGGAGTTCATACAAAACAAATTTACATTGTGTAAAGAAGAAAAATAAGAGACATCATAGGTACTGTTCAAAGTTTCCTAGTTTGGATAAGATGCAAGGTTGATTGTGTTACCCAAAAACTTTCACAGAAAGTCTGAAGCAGAGCGAACAACAGAACTGAGGACTCCAGTACTGTGACCGAACAACAAAATTAACCTTCAAATAAGAAAAGCTCAGTGCTTCATACACCTTTAAATTCATACATCAATCTACCCTAGTTCCCATTCTCTTGCACAGAAAGGCATACTTCCAGGGCTTAAGGAGAGAAAAGACTGTTTCTGTTTTGCTTGTAGACCAGGATGTTGTCACACAGATTAGCATCATCTTTACCCTGCAGGTTAGTTACAACAGATGTATATGTTGAACTCCACTCTTTCCATCTCTTTCATATTAAGCAACATGGCTATGTGCCAAAAAAGTAATAACAGCAAAAAAGAACACAACAGATGCTGACAGCCTGATGAAAGAAATGTCACGCAAGGTTCTTTTCAATTGTTCTTCAAAAGGTGACATCAGCTGAAATAGCTTCATCAAGCTAGTAAAGGTGCATGTTGAACTCCATTTACAATCCTTTCAAATGTCTAAAGCAGAAATTCACTCTCTCTCCTGCTAAACTATAAATTGGGTGGAACAGCTACTAATTCCCAGAGGTGCTGTAATACATTGATCAGTCCTGCTCTCCTACACATTACTCCCTTTGTGATAATAAAATGCAATCCAAGAAAAAATGAGGAGAGAAAATGCAAGGATATTAGACCTACCCGTTAAAACTAGTTTCCAAACTGAATTAAAGGCTCTCCCCCAATAAAGGTGAGACATAATAATCAGGGTTCATTCATAAATTTATTGATACTAAGACCAGAAGGGACCACTGTGACCTAGTCACTAAGGCCAGAAGGGACCTAGTCTGGCATCCTGCATAACCAGCCATGGAATTTCCCCCAAAATAATTTGAACCACAGCAGTTCTTTCAGAAAAACTTCCAGTCTTGAGTAAAAAATTGACAGTGATGGAAAATCCAACACAGCCTTCAGTTTATATTCATATTCATAAAAGTCTTTCAGGTCCAGATTTGGAATCTCTCAAAATTTGCTCAAACTTGGTACTGAAAAAGACACAATTATTTTGTTTCATTATAATCTGCTCAATCCATAAAATAAAAAAATTCTATACTATAGGGTCCATTTTCCCCATGATGTTCTAAGAATCAGACACATCTCCCAGTAATAATAATGGAATTGAAGGGATCAATCCCCATGGTAAAATATAACCCACAATATAAACGTAAATTGTGGGCCTTCTTCTGCATTGCAGACTAGAATGATAACCTAGAAACTCTGTGATGAGCCATGATCTGTGCAGCAATTCCAAATGTAGAATGGCACCAGAATAAGGTCCTAATACTGCAATCAATCGTCAGTATTCAAACTGAATCTCATTAGAGATGACAGGTACCCCTTTGCATGAAGCAAGAAGAAACTTATGCTAGATTTTTTACCAAAAAACAAACAAACCAAAAACCCCACAACACAACTAAACTTTCCTTGCACACCTCTGAGGGTGTACAACTCCCTATAAACTATTATTCTTAAACACTTTTACACATCAATATTACTTAATTTTTCCTGTAAAGACACAATCTTTGCATTGAGAAATTTACAATCTAAGTTATTGACTGAAGCGGTGGAATAGGGCATTAGACAAGAGGACTTCTCCATCATTTGCAGTATTTAAGTCAAGATTGGATGCCTTTCTAAAAAGATATGCTACAGCACAAAAAGAAGTGATGGGTTTGATGCAGAAAACACAGGGTAATCTCCTATGGCCTGTGTTACGAAGCAGGTCAGTTTAGATGATCATAATTGTCCCTTCTGGCTTTAAAAGCTATGAAGGCATGTTAAAAATATGTGAGTAATCTGTGATCAATCATTAGAGTTGGTTACAACCAGTTAACATATTTTTAAACTTAAACTGCCCAAATTGTGTTAGTTAAAAAATGGATCAGTAACAAGTTTTTTAAAACATTTTTTTCTACTAAACATGGCCAAACGGTACTAAGTGACCTTATAACCTTTATTTTGTGTAAACTTTCTATCACATCCCTAGACAAAACTTATTGTCTCAATAGGTACAGAGTCATGTTTAGAACTGTGTTAGTTAAAATGTGCTTGCTAACATACCCTGTTTTCTTTGTCTAGACATGGCTAGCCAATTAGGTTTTTTAACAAAAACAACCACCACCACCACCTTTGACTGTAAATTAATGCTGGAGACATAGTGGAAAGACGTTTTGAAGAAAGGATTTGCAGAAGAGGAAAATTATTTCACTATCTGGTTTTTCTTACGCTCAAAAGGTGTTCCTTATATCCAGGCCGTGCTTATAAGATTATATATTGTACTCAAACAAACTAATGGTAAAAGTTTTAAAAAGCAGTAGAAATGACTTTACAGAATGACTATAGAGCAGAAATAAAATCATATTTCTATGCAGTACCAGTGTTTTATTCTGTGAAAACCATGAATGTTATTTCATGTCCACAACAACTTTAAAAATTTATTTTTGTCGAGTAACTTCCTGTGGGTGTACTATAAACCATTTTGTGTTGTCTACCTAATTACATGGTAGACTGTAGATTAAAAAGTGAGCTTTTACTGTGCCTTGTACAACATGAAACACAATGATGCTATTTAAAAAATAATCAACAAGGGATGCTACTATAGTTTCTGATCAAAACTTCAAGAAAATTCTGAAACATCATATAGACGCTAGCATGTGTGTATAAAAACAGAGACAGGCAGCAAATGTAATAGATACATATTAAAACACATACACGGAGGGGACCTTTCTGATGCTCTGCTATCCTCAAAAATGCTTTGAGCTGTCAAAGGATGAAAGAACTGATAGTCATTCCTTTCGATTCATGCTAAAATGTCTGGTTCCTGGAACTTATTAAAACTGGACATTTATAGTTTTTAGCATATATTTTTTTCTATGAGCAGCCCACTGAAAAATGCTTGGTATGTGCTGATATAAACATTTTGGTTTTACTTGGATTTTATTTTCTTTCATTCTTCCAACGGTTTTACATATTTCCACAATGCTCTTTGGCACACTGTCAAACTGCCTCTGCCCCTTGTTAACTAGGTTTCTCATCTCTGCACTTTATGTCAGCATGTTTCTCTTTGCTTGTTTAATTTTTCTGTCAGAAACTACTAAAAAAATAAAAAAAGACAATAAAAGCTTTTTTATTTTTCAAGTCACCTGGAGTAGGAAGCACTCTACATGCAATGGTTGGGATTTTCAAAGGGATCCAAGGTAGTTAGGTGCCATTGGAAATTAACTGGCATTAGAAACCTAACTTCTTTCGCTCTCCTTTAGCAGACATGCACAAGCCTTGGGTTAGGGATGAGTACCTTGGGTCATTAGCAGACATCTCCAACACCAGGAGCTAATTTGGAAGCACCTAGCTCCTTGGCAGAATCTGCAAAATCCATTTACTTCCTTACTAGTGCCCAACTGAAGCATTCCCTTATAACTAAAGGGGTTTCCTCATTAATTTCCACAGAATTTAAGCTCTTCTTAAAAACAAAACAAAACAAAAAAAGCTTTCTAGCCCTTCTGGTTGCAATGGTCACTTTCTAAATATGGAGCAAACATAAATTGACACAGTATTGTCTTTTTGAGTGAGACAACTAGTTCCATTGTCTCTGGTACTGCTCATAGACTTCACAAGAGTGAAACTGAAACTGGTAAGTTTCATCAACAGTGCTGTTTGGTACCCTATGGATAGGTATGAAAACTGATAAAGAATCATGTCAGTTACACTCTGGGCAGGTTTACACTCCCTGCCCTTTTCCACAGCAGTCAAACAGAGATATGTGTTAAATAGCTTGCGTTAAATTTCCCTACTCCCAGCATATCCACTGTGCTGAGTCGAAGGAAGGAGGCCTCCCTTCGACTCAGTGCTACCAAGTTGCTGAGGTGGTGTTCAAGGATGAAACTTTCTGATCGGTTGAGAGGGTCTTCACAGACCTGAGCAGTCGATCAGGATGTTTGAACTGACAGTGGCAAATTTGCTGCCGTCAGTGAAGATAAGCTCTCTGAAACTGCCTGGGACAGTTAAGAGAAAGATCCTAAACAACAAAGCTGTTGCTCATGCACCAATGGCTGTTTCCTTTGTTTCATCTACTGACTCATGTTTTTAAAGACCTTTGGGTAACAGGTTTATGGTAATTTTTTCACACATTGCTGCATGGGGACAATAGTATTGGAGCACTTATTGCCCACATCATGAGCTGTGTAAGGATAACACAACTCCTATTACACAAGCACGAATGGGTTCCTTGGCCAGAAAGAATGGGTTATTTACTTTGTACCCATTGTTCTTCAAGATGTGCTGTTATTGTCTATTCCCAATTAGGTGTGTGCACGCCACATGCACCAGTGCCAGAAATTTTCCCCTGGTGGTACTTGTGGAACTAGCACTAAAGCCCTCTGCAAATGTGCTCGTATATAGGGTGCTGAAGGCTGCCTTCCTTATCAATTCCTTTTATCAGTCTCCAGCTCAAGGGAAGGTGGGCAAGTTGTGGAATGGACATGAGCAATACACCTCAAAGATCAACAAATACCAGGTAAATAACTGTCTTTTCTTCTTCAAGTGCTTGCTCATGTCCATTCCCAATTAGGTGACATACCTGCACTAACCCCAGAATTGGGGGAAGGAGTTCTCAGGCGTATGCCCTGCAACACCACCCTGCCAAAATCAGCATCCTCTCAGACTTGCTGCATAATGGTATAACAGGAAAGGTATGAACTGAGGGCCAGGTAGCAGTTTTACAGATGTCCTGTATAAGAACATGTGCCAGAAAAGCAGCCAAAGATGTCTCTACTCTTGTGGAGTGAGCCATTATAGACGCCTCGGGTGCGACCCCATCAACTCATAGCAGGCTCGGTAGACGCTGTAATCCAATTTGAAATGTATTGTGATGATGCTGCCTGACCCTTCATCCAGTTGGCAATAGCAACAAAGTTGTGTGGATTGATGGAATGGCTTAGTCCTCTCTATACAGAAAGCCAGAGCTTTCCTGATGTCAGGAGTGTGGAGACGTCTTTTCTCATTAGAACTATAGGGCTTTGGAAAGAAGACAGGTAGGAAAATATCCTGGTTAATGTGAAAGTTGGAAACCATCTTCGGCAGGAAAGTTGGTTGAGATCAACAACTGGACCTTGTCCTTATAGAAGATTGTGCAAGGGGGCTCAGAAGTCAAGACTTTAATTTCCGACACCCATCTTGCAGATGTGATTGCCACTAAGAATGCAACCTTCCAGGACAGGGCTTCCTGTTTCCTGACACACAAGGGCTCAAAGGGCAGTCCAGCAAGTCTGGAGAGGAGGTTCAGATCCCACTGGGGAAGTTGGTCCAATACTGAAAGAAAGACACTCTCCAGGCCCCTGAGGAATCTAGCTGAAATTTCATGTGAGAAACCCATTTTCCCTTGTATAAGGGATGAGAGCTGCATCTTGACTGATGAAAAGGACAACCTTCCCTGCTTTAGCTGGAGCAAGTAGTCCAAGATTATCTAAACGGGTGATATGGTTGGAGAAATATCATGGTGGGCTGCCCAGCAGGTAAAACACTTCCACTTGGCCAGGAAAGATGATCAGGTGACAGGCTTTTTGCTCTCCAACAAGATCTGCTGAACCTGTGCTGAGCAGGATTGTTCTTCTAGACTCAGCCATGGAGCAACCAATCTGTGAAGTGCAGAGAGGCCAGGTGTGTGTGGAGCAGATGGACCTGATCCTATACAAGAAGGTCTGAGTGTTTTATGTGGGGGAAAGGTCCCCCCCCACACATGTGGGGTCTTAAAGGGAATAGACATACTAGACACCCAGTTGCAGTATAACACTGTGTATGTAACTGTTACTTAGCAGTTAAGAGAGTGGTTTAGTGTTATGGCAGAATAGTAGAATCAGAGTTTAAGCAATACAGGACACAAGGCAACGTAAAAAACAAAACAGCAGACACACACACTCACGCATCCAATCCCCACTCATTCTTACTTAAACTAGCTAAGGGTGGTCAGCCCAAAGTTAGTTTATGTGCAGAGGCTTGATGAGGTGAGGAAGCTGTGGTGCGCACCAACCCCGGCTGTTGCTGATGATGGTGTCGTCCTCCCCTCCTGGTTTATGGTTCAGTTCTTTTATTGACAAATTGCAGAAGTGGTGCCCTTCTGAACCCTCCACAGGGGGGTGTTTGGGTTTCATCACCTCACTCCACAGTCCTTATTAGGAGTTGATTGACAGTTTCTTACTTTCTCTTTTCTGCCCCACTCTTCAGCCAAGTTGACATTTGCTATCCCATATGGCCCTATGCTTTGGCCTAGTTGACACTTATCATACTTTTTTTTTTTTTTAATCATACATATCCCCATTCTCCCCAGTGTTATCCACGTGTCAATACCCTGGCTCATAAGTACATCTTAAGTGATTGGTTAAAAAACACTGGCTTTGTTCCAGGGATGGTACCATTTATAATCACAAAATACTTATCTAAGTCAACGGGAAGTACCTGCTGTAGCTAGAGGCATGGAGACATCTACGGCCTTGTGACCATAGGGTTTAACTACAAGATGTTCCTTAAGAATTTAATCACAAGATATTCCCTGAACCAAACCACAGAACATTTCTAAAGAAACAAGAGTTAACCTTAGGGCATTAGCAGAGCAGAGCAGGCCTTTACCCAGAGCCTCCTGGGCTTCTTGGCTTGGGACACCAGTCATGACCATACAGCCATTTGGGGCAGGCTTCTTGAGTGCAGGACAATTGGAAAGGCAGTATCCAAGGGAAAGCTACAGACAGATCAAGTAACATCCCTGAACCAGTGTAAAGTCTGCCAATACAGGACAGGAGCAAAGTGTAATCAGAGAGCCTGCATCTTTTATAGGGAACAGAATGGCTTACACTTCTTATTCCACTTGGTGGCAAAAAGCTCTACTTAGGGATTGACCCACCTCTGGAAGATGCTCCTGACCATCTCTGGGTGCAAAGACCACTCATGCTGAGAGCGAAAGGTTCTGCTGAGGGGGTTTGCTAATGTATTTGTGATCCCTGGCAAGAATTATGTGGTTTACATAGAAGTTCCACAATGCAAGGCCTCCTGACAAAGGGCTGGGGATTGGGCCCTTCCTTGCCTATTGATATAGTACATTAATGCTGTGTTGTCCATGAGAATCTGAATGACCATGTTTGAAAGCTGAGGCAGGAACAGCTTGTAGGCCAGTCGAATTGCCCTGAGCTCACTCACGCTGATATGAAAGGCCAGCTTGTCTGTAGTCCAGAAGGCTTGGGTCCTGCAGGAATCGAGATGCACACCCTTTCCCAGCTCCAAGGCATCGGAAACTAGTGATAACATTGTTTGTGGGATTGCAGCAGGGACTCCCGACAGCATGAGATGAGTTTTATCTATCACTCAAGAGAGGTAAGTATCTGAGTACGGACTGTGGGGATCATATCTAGATGGTGCCCAGATGGGGAGTACACTGTCACCAACCACATTTGGAGAGGTCTGAGATGCAGCCTGGCGTTCTGGACCACATAAGTGCAGGCTGCCATGTGACTCAACAGGCTGAGGTATACCTTCACTGTTGTAAGGGCCATCCTTGGGGGGGGGGGGGGGGATCGCCCTGAGCCCCGCGGTTTCGTGGGCCCTCCAAAGCCGTGCAGCCTGCTCCCCCTGCCCTGCTGCCTTTAGCTTGCTGCCGAAGGGCCAGCCCACCCCCGCTCCCGCCACCTGGTCTGCAGCTGGGCTCAGGGCCGGCTCCCAGCACCTCTTCTAAAAAACCATTTTTATATTATTTTATTTTTGACTTTGGTCTTGCTGGCTGCCACCAATGGTGCTAGCCCCCAGGGTTGGCCCATGGCCCGATATGGCCATCGCCACGGGCACCAGCCCCAGGCCCGATCCGGCTGCTGCTGGGGGAGCAAAGTTAATATAAAGGTTATCTAAGAAAAAAAACAACAAAAGACTCCACAAGGAGTCATCAAGTCTATCTTTTAACAATGGAGGAGGAATTAGGCATTGCCTAAAGCACAGTTCTTCAGCAGAGCTGTTATCACCCCTCTCTCCTTTTACAAGACTGAAAAACAGGGTTGGCCATTCTTCTGAGTTCGGTGTTGCTGATGGTGACTTTTCTCTCAGAATAGGCTAAACACAATTTATACAATCAAAGGGCAGTGTATCATGAAAAAAGACAACATTTCATTTTCCCCTTCAGTTAAAACACAGGATTTGTAACCCAAACCAAACACACACCCCATTTCTCATCATGACCAGCACTGGGGCAGATTCATCCATATACAGTGAAATTATGCTAAGTACTCATGCAAATACAAAGCCCACGCAAATAGGGTGCCCTCCTTTTAGCTGCTAAGCAAGAGAAGTGCCCAGCCTCTAGACCTTGCTTACATCTTTGAAACTGAAGAGGGAAACTTTCTGGTCTAGATTATAAAATGAGAAGCAGCAGAAAATTAAAATGTTATTATCTATTGTACATGCTACCAAATGAGGCACTGACAAAAGTTTGATATATTTCTAGAGCAATAATTAAAATATAATCTAATAACCATTCAAAATTGGAAGCAAATTGTAGGCATAGAAAAGGAATGGTTCATGTTTCTAAAATGCTGGGATTAAAACATACTGTAACTATTAAAAGTCACAGATTATATCTATTCTGGAAAGAAATAGTGTGAGCCACGAATACGTCCATCTTTCATTATACACTTCCAGACCATCCTGAAGGGCAATATGATTGACTATATATATTTATTGTTAAATATTAAAAATTAGGGGGAAAAATAAAACAAAAAAACAAGTCGTCCTCAACAAAACATCATGAACTGTTTAGTAAAGTGCTAATTTGACAGTCCCAGTTCAATAGTACAGTCAAAGTACAAAGGGCCTTCAGACTTGGTGGAGAACAGAAGAAATATATAATAATTTCAGTAAAGTCCATCCACCATTGTCAGTATTTTCTGCACACAGAAGAATATTGCCTCTTTTTCCTGATAAAACTATGATTTTTTTAAAAACCCTATAGAGATCAATGATAAACTGAATATAGTCTGTCTCCTGAACAAGGACTGGGCTCTGCAGGCACAACCCCAGAGATCGTGGTACTTCCACACACCTCTCCACCAATGGAAAGCCTATCTGAGTATGAACAGAGACCTTTTTGGTGAAATTATACTTTATCCATATCTACACTATTACTCATCAAAATAAGAAATGTAAATTTAAGAAAGAAGATCAATGACTGGCTGCATAAGTTTTTCAAGCCACTTAACCTTTCTGTGCTCAGTTTCTCCATATGTAGAATGGGAGTAACACCCAACTTTGTAAATCACTTTCAACTCTTCAGATAAAAAGTGCTATATAAGCGCAAAGAATAAATATTTCCTACCCAATACATTTTCTCTCTTTGAAATCTTCTGTACCAGAGCAGATGTTTGGGATAGTGTCCTTACTACAGATTTTTAAGGTGATCTTCTGAGAATCAGTCTGCATCTTTGCCAACCATCATGAAATAGATGTGCATGCTTTCACAGATGTGGCCTTTGGTGGATGATTGCTGCAGGAAGGCATTGAAAGCTCCTGTAGTCAAATATATGAACTGCTTTGGTAGGTCACAAATGGAGCTGATCAGAAATTTTTGACAGATGCTTTAAGTTCAATGAATTTTTGTCCCTGCCTGCATCCCTACCAGCTCAGTTATTATTATTTCTGTGTATTTCTAAAGGACTTATATTTCAACACGTTGGTATTAATAAATTTTCTGACTGCAGAAGTTTTTCTATAGCACATTCAATGCCCCAAAAATCCTTACCTCCCCAAAGGCTCCTCGACCAATCACCTTCAAGATTTCAAAATCTTCTTTATGTAGACGCATCTGTTTCACCTTAGATGTAAAAGGTTTGGCTGAAACAAAGGAAAATATCAATAATTAATAAAACAAGGTGACTTTAGTAATATAAGATATAAGTTATAAAAGCCCTAAAAATAACAGAGCATTTTGCTTATATACATCTATAATATTACTAAATAAAAAGCTGAAACTAATCACAAAAAAGGGCTAAGCCAAACTTTCTGTCTGTTGTAAATGGAAATTTATAGAGTACATATTTTTTACAAATAGAATCAAGCTGTCTATATCCTTCTGTATTTCTTAGAAATCCACACAATGATGTTCAATATAGTAGCTTACCAAGTGTATAGATTAATATCTTTGGTTGTGAAAGTACTGTATGGTAGGGTAAAATTATCACTTCACTCTGGAGAGAAACATGCTAACTTTTATACCAGCCCACTATTAATGATCAATATTTTATTCTAAGGAAAATTAAAGTGCTGATGAAAAGTGCTGGATTGATAGCATTGTCCCAAGAAGGTACCTCAGTACATAGTTGCTGGAGTTCACTCCTCTATGCGAAAGAGTTACTAAACTAACCTTTAACCCTTGGTTTAGTTACATTTGCTTGGGGTTTTTTGCTTTGACCTCTATTTTCTTCCAATTTGTTTTTCTATTATATTTTATTTCAATATGGTGATCAAACTTGGACATAACATTCCAGACACAGGTAATTCTAGTGTTTATATATATTTTCTGTATTTTTTCCAGAGTTGAGTTTATAATAAACAGCAGGCATTTTTAAAGAAAATTTGAATCCAGGCTGATAAAAAGTATACTAAGTTTGAGACAGATACAAATTAAGTGAACTGAAATGTATTTGAAATAAATATTTTAAAACCTTTTAGATCCTAAATGACCAAGACAGCTTATGTGCAGACAAACATTTAAAAATCATTATGTAGGATGCATAAAGCCTTATGTATTAGGTAGACTTTATTTTAAATGTTGCAAGTTTTAATTATGTAAAGTACCTACAGCTGTACAAAGGCAATATATACATTGCCACAAGTATGGAGTAAATAAAAAACGTACTATTTTAAAAAAAAAAAAAAATCAAGGTTACCTTAAGTTACTTGCCAAGATTCTTGTTTAGAAATCTGTGTTACCTTTATTAACAAGAACTCAGCATTAACACGTAAAGAAAATGCAGGGGAACATTTAGGTCTACGCTCTTGTGCTAGGAATAACCACTCCAAGAGAAACACAAAGGCCTAACTTCACATCTTGACAGGTAATTACAGACCAAACTGTCTCTTCCTTACAGCCATGTGCAGAGAAGCCTTCTGCATGGGAACACCTCCTCTCCACCTTGGAGTATTGATTTCTCTCCCCAAAACCCCATCGTCAATATGATGAAAAGTTAAATTTTCAGGATGCATTGCCTTTAGCATGAAGTCACTAAGAGCTATGGAAACCTCCCACTGAAAAGCAATACCCTAACAAATAAACATTCTGATGAAAATTACATGGCGGTGAACTTTGTTGACCCACTGCCATTTAAACACTCACCATATTCAAAAGACTTTACAAACTTTAATGAAGTGCTTCCTCTTTAAAGTCTTTAAAAGCTGAATCCCAATTCAGGATTATGAAGTCAGAAGAATTATAGGAAAACTGATACTGTCTCTCTTTCAGTTCCACACC
Source organism: Pelusios castaneus (assembly GCA_007922175.1). Lineage (NCBI taxonomy): Eukaryota > Metazoa > Chordata > Testudines > Pelomedusidae > Pelusios > Pelusios castaneus. Next base: position 17,041,104 of record ML685763.1, read on the forward strand.
ATATGGTGTCAATTGCCCACTCATCTACATTTTTACATTTTCTGCACCCCATCCTGGCCAGTTATTTTGCAAGTCCTCAGGAAGACATGAGCCTTGTCTCTGAGACAAATTACTTAAAATGTATTAGCTTATTAAGGTGAGGAAAAAACTTCTTAAATATTTTGTTTTATAAAGCATTTTTTTTTACATTTTTATAAATGTAAATTCCATTATTATATTATATTATTATAAATGTAAATTCCATTATTAATGTAGGATCTATTATTTAAGAGGAGGAAGGATGAGCTATAGTATAGGGAACTGGAATGGAAAAGTAGGTTCAATTCCGGGCTCCACAACAAACTTCTTGTGTGATCTTCGATTAGTTACTTAACATACCTTGGCCGAGATTCACAAATAGACTTGGCCACAAACAGACCTGGCACTTTAGGCACCTAAATATCAGAAACAGGCCTCACTGGGATTCACAATCCCCACTCAGCTGCCACTGAACCCTGTAGGCAACTAAACTCACTCTACTCAGAGCTTTCCTACTGTGACACACTGTCCCCAAAGCAACACAACATAAACCCATATTCATCTTTTCTTACAGTTGTAATCATTCATATTAAACATATCATGTACTTGGTGAAAGGTCATAGTCTGCTAAACCCCTAGTGATGTCCAAATATGAATAGCACTACTATGTATAAAGTTATAAGATATCGCTGTTATTAAAATATGTTATAAGCTTGCTAGTAACAGCAAAGGAGGCATCCTTGTCCAGGAGGGGCTCAGCAGTCATCAGCCAACAAAGGAAGTGTAAACAAAAGATTTACAATCCAATGACTATTGCTTAAGACTACATGACAGAGATTGCTCAATGCTATGACTCACTAGCACGGGAGGGATTGAGCAACCTTGTGGCTCAGGAAGCGCACCTGGGCATGACTGGACTAGTGTCTGGAGTCACATCGTCGGAAGATATAAAGGAAGGAACAGAGGCTGCAGGCCTTGTCCTTCCTCCTCCCCCATCTATGCTGAAAGCAACAGGAACACTGAAATATTAATTCAGGCTTGGGGGAAGCCTGTATACTGAGAACTGGGACATCAGTGTGGGGTGTGAAAACTGCCTAGTCTCAATGCCGCCTCACATTAGAGGTTTAAGATTTCGACTGTGTGTTTATCTTTATTTTCTGTGGTACCGTTCTCTAATCTCTTGTGCCTGCCACTTATATTAAAGCCCACTTTATATTCTTACCTAAAACAGTGTCTTTCAATGAAGTGCTCTCCACGCTAAGGGAGGGGCAATTCTGACCAGGGCAAGACATGGCAATTTCAGGGTGCAGGGCAGAGAAATGGGGCTGGCTGGCTGGGGTCCTTCTCTGTAAGATCCATGGGGGGCTCTGACAACATTCACGCAATTTAGCTGGGTGTAGGGCTCCAACTACTGTTGGGCTAAGTAATAACAATAACAAATAACCTGGAGGCATTTGCTGCTTGTCACTTGCAAAGAGGGGTGGGAGACAACCCAGTCTAGGGCATTAAGGGGCACAGTGGTACCCCAGTTCCAGATGATGGGGGACACCTACCAGACTGGACTCCACAAGGAAACTCTCACAAAACAGCTGGAGGACCTCCTTCACAACTTTTTGGGCACATACCAGGGATCATTTTTAGGATACACGCTGGGGATCTAGGAGATCTCTAATGCAAATCCCTACTCTGCCTGACAGGGAGACAGGATTGGAACAGGGATCTGCCACCTTTCAGGAATGTGCTTTAACCACTGGGCTACAGGATATTCTGATGTGGGGCTCCTTTAGTCTGTCCTGTTTAGGCTGTTGCACTAGGGACAAATAATGAAAGAATCACTGGGCTAGAGATTGAGCAAGCACACGAATGATTTTTGCCTGGTGATTAAAGCAGTCTCCTAGGAGGTGAGAGACTCAGTATCCAGTTTCCTACTCCAATGACTAATAGAATTATTCATCCACAGTAGAACTTCTTCAACAGGATAGACTAATGGACCTCCCACATCAGAATATGGCACATATCAGTAGTTAGAGCACTCACCTGACAGGTGACAGATACCTCTACATATCCTGTTCAGTGGGAAGGGGACTTTAACCAGCGGTCTTCCTTACAACTGGTATTAAAGTTTTGAGGGAGCTCCTCTTCCTCACCCACCACCCCCAGTTTCTTACAAAAATGGCACGGACTTCTAAGGCCAAGAAAGGGTTTGCAAATCTCAGGCAAAGGGTGGTACCTACATCCAGCCTAGAGTTAGGTGCCAAACTCCTTGACACATCCCTGTCCTGAGCATCTTCCATTAGCTAACTTAGGTGCAGAGCTAGCCGCCCAACATGCCGACTTTTGTGAATCCCATTCTTAGGTACCTCCCACTCCCTCAATCACTGTATAAGAAACTGGGGCACTTTCAATCTTCATGAATCCCAGTGTTTTTCTAGGTGCCTAAATGACACCCACTGTCATACCTACATTTCTTTGTAAATCAAGCTCCCTATGCCCCAGTTCTACTTCTGTAAAATGGGTTTAGTACATCCGTATATAAGTACCTTCCTACCTCATGGATGTGTCAAGAGTATAATGAGAGGCCTACATACTGGAGTGACACGGACCATACAAGTACCTGGATAGAAAGAGGGAAAATGGCATGTTCCTCAAAATCAGATAAACTATCTTAATTGTATGCATACAGGGTTTCAAGATATAAATATTAGAGTAAGATTTCAAAGGTACATTTTAAAATATGGCCATAACACTCTTTTCTGAAAGAGATTTTATTTTTAAATAAATCACTAGTATGAATCAATCTAGATGGAAAACAAAAATTTAAGAGTTCCCGCTAATCATTTCATTTTATTTATTTAACACTGAGATACAGATGATTTAGATATTAAAAAAAGACCATGGTCTAGGGGTCTTAAAAAATTCCCTCTCCAAAATGAAGTAGCAAAAACTAATAAGCTAAGAAATTCTGTTTTAGATACTTTCAATTCTGGAAAAAAATAGACACAAATTTTATCAAATGAAAAGTCACAGTTCTGAGATTTGATAAATAAGTCAGAGAATTAAATTTATAAGTGCTCCAAATGTCATCTGATAAACAGCACACAGACCTGTTAATAAAATTAGCTTATTCAAAAAAAAAAAAAAACAACTACCACTGTATTCATCAATTAAACTGATGTCCATGCACAATATCAGCGAAAGCATACTTCAATGAATGTCTTGTTACAGATCATAATAGATATTAGAGGGATCAATGGGAGAAGAGATTAGAAAATCCAACTCTATTACAATGACAATTACAATGCATCAGCAACTTCTGACTAAAATTAAAACCATTCAATTTCAAATGCAATTATAAAGTTTCAGTCAGAGAAAGCTCCAGAGGGTAGCCATGTTAGTCCAATTCAGCAAAACAAACAAGGGGTGTTCTGGCACTTTTAAACACTAACAAACTTATTTATCCCAGGAGAGAGAAATTAGTGAAAGTTCAAAACTCTCAGTTAGGCTTTGATATTAAGAGTTTGGCATTATATATAGGTAATTCCATAGTCTCATCAATTTATGAAACTGGAGGGATGTTCACAATTAAAAAACACACTCAATGGAAACAGCACAAAACATTAAGGTTAATTACATTTCGTTGTGAATGCCATTCCTTTCCCAGGAAAAATTACTTGGCTTATTAAAGTTAGTTTAGGTTTTTTTAATTTGTTTTTTTAAATTTACAGGAGGATATCAATTGCTTCACAAGTTTGCTTCTCATATTTGAAAGCATGGTCCAAACCTGTTCTCCTTACTCTCACACGTAGCCTCTCTGATATAAATAAGATTATAAAACAAGGGAATTTGGTCCTACAGTAAATTCAACCAAGCAAATGATTAGATTAGGTTTATTACAACAATCATTAGGCGCTGTGAGTGGATTTAACAATGGGGAAATCACATCAGAGGGTCTATTGTAGACCTTTCTTTTATGTATATTAATGTAACCCCTTGGGGTTTAAGGAGCAAGATCCATGAGTATTGGAGCTTGTGACTTTGCATTGGGCATAAGGAGTTACACTGTAGCTAGCTACGTGGTGTGACAGTCACTCTGTGTGAGTTTGGAGAGATTGGCAGAAGAGGACACTGGAAGGATCTCTTGGGGAATGTTCACTGGCACCGAAGACAACCAGGAGCACACAAGACTAATCACTAGACTGGGACTTTTCTCAAGACTCAGGAATTCTGAGTTCAGATGCACTGCTTGGCATCTGCCCATTCAGTCTGTGGAACCACTGGACCTGTGGGTCTTGAGCTGAATGTACCCGTTTTACTGTTCTCCCTCTCCTTCCCGTTTTTTCTCTGTAAATAAATCCCCCCTGTAAATAAATACTTCCCTTTCCTGTATTCACTGTACTCTTCCGGGGGGGTGTGTGCATGTTCACTCCAGGGAGGTGAGAGGGACCAAGGTTGGAACAGGAGTCCTAGGAGCAGAAAGGGTTTTCTCTGCTGCAGGGCAAACTCTATCTTGGCCACAAGGGCGCTAAAGTTGCACTTTATTAAATTTAATTATATTCTACAATATTTCTATTACTCAGACCTGCTCATTTTCTGACCTTGATCCTCTTTCATTCTGCATTCTTGCAAGTGGAGAGCAGGCTTGTTTCTGACTTCCAGAAAGCACTGCATCTTCTAAATTCCTAATATTTCTTGCATCCATGTACAAGTTCCAGTTACATCAACTGCAGTGCAACAACCTTCAACACTTTGCTGCATAATGTGCAACTACCTGCAAAGCTAAGCCTCAAAAAAATACAAAAAAAAATAAAAAAGACGGTTCTGCCTGAAGACAGAAGAAAAAATAAACACACCAAAAACAAACCAGCAGCTGTATGTTGAACTGCCAAGAGAACGACCTCCATGGTTATTCATGTAAGTCTTGAGAGAGCATTACTTTATTATCATGAAACAATTCTAATTGCAGGGAGGTTACAATACGTTCCCCTGTTATAAAACACTGCATTTCACTAAGTATAATAAATAGTACTTTAAAAATGTAGCCACATTAGTCTTATTTTCTCTGTATGTTGAGCTCATTGTACTGCTACAATATGGGGTCAGGCCTCTAAAAGCCTTCCCTGTTTCTGCCAGTTCAACTTGTTACCAGTTTTTTCAAAGCTAAGAATATAGCTGACAACATACATCTTCCATCCACTTTCTTTTTAAACCTTTTTATGCTTTAAAATTTTTTTTTTGAATAATTGATCTGAAACTAAAACATTCATGGTGTCAATGTTAGCGGAGGGTTTGTGAACATTTTTGGTTACTTTATTATCTCAAGAAACAGACATGGTAATATATAGCTCAAGAGCTCCATAGATAATTACCAGTCCAAGAAAGATCGATTTCCTAGGCAATTTATTTTAAATGGTTTGTACCATAGAAAGGTCAATTTGCTTTATCGTCAACATTATTTGTTATGTAAACATCTGCAGTTCTTGTGACAACTAAATAATCTAAAATACAGAAAAACGGATTCGGTCAAATATATTGGAGGGTGCATCTTCTGATGCAGCCTCACACATATTGCTCTCTGGGCAATGATGTTGGGGGTAGATTTCATGCCATTAGTTAGACAAGGTCATATAAATTACTTCAAAGGAAGCAACCTGCCAGGTCAAGGGAAAGGTCTCATAAAATATCTGTGTCCCTTTCAAGGGATGTCTATCCTAAGTAGATTGGTAATAGGATAGGTTTAGTGATAATAAATCATGCAACCCTCCTCAGAGCTGAAAGGTTTGAGGTATGTTTTTCTTGACAAATAATACCTTGAGTGATACACTGTCATTCAGCAAGATGAGATTTGTGGGAGCAGCTGATTATGCAAGTAACCTTTGATACCTCAACTCAGTGATAGCAATACATAGGACAGTAGATTTTTATTTCTTTATCATTTCAATTGGATATCAATGTTTATTTTTAGCTTTTTTTCCTCCAATTTGTATCAATTTAAATTGTCATAGTTGTACAAAATTATGGGATTTAAGTGTTTTTTTCAAATTTAATTTATTTAAATTTTCATAGTTGTGGGAAATCATAAGTGGGATCCCGACAATAATTGTTTAATGACAATCAAAACAGATTTTAAATTAATGCTTTATAACCAACACAAACTATCAAGATCACACATCAAAATATACAAATGTAAATATAGCAAAATACCCTTAAATCAAACTCCAATAAGCTCTCAAGTAGATTCTTCTTATTTGCTTATCTGTAAATTTCAATTGCAAATTGATGGAAATAGTTTTGTCAGTTTGTCCAATGAAATCAATGTTTATGGACATGTACCCATAAATATCTAATCTTTCCAAAACTAGATCTTGAGTATTTAAAGTTCTTTTTAAAAAAATATTCCATTCCTCTTTAACTACCATTATGGGTGAGACAAACTAGAGAGGCCTTCATCTGTGGCAATGAATTGTGAAACCAGGCCCTTAAGGAACAAAAAAAAAAAAAAACCCAAACAAACAAACAAACAAAAACAAAACCACACAACCCCCTCTTCCCCCAAAACCCAGCTACAATTATGTGATCCTCAAAACCCAATCAGAATATTCTTTTCACACTTCCCCTTCCTAGGAAAATTGTTGACATTGCCCTCTTGAAAGACCTCCTGCTGTCATTCATTCAATCAGAAATAACAAGGATAATCAATCTTACAGTTTATTCTTAAGAGAAGAAAACTATTAACTACATAAAATACCTTACGTTATTGAACAATGTATCCCTAGCACATCTGTTTATTCTAGTCAGCTATCCTATAGTTAAATGCTGCGTTTTCTGTCTTTTATGTCCTACCATTTCACTGCTCCTCTCATCTAGTACAGCAGAGCAGTAATATAAACAAAAATGGGGAGCAATACAAATCTGTATGTAATGTCTAAAACACTGGCACTGGCATTCCAGCGACAGCAACTATATGCTAAGTAGCACGCATGCAAAGAGAAAAGTAGTTAGTGATCCACTTTTCATCTGCCCAGACAGCCTGATTGCCGCACAGGAGGATGACAGTGCCCACCCCAAATAAGAGAGAACTCTGTTTATAAGTATATAAACTTTTCAGAAGGAAAAGGCCAGCCAGGAGATAATGAAGTATTAGATTAGATTGCAAGATTCCAATAGCCTGCCTCGTGTATTTACAGCGAAGAGCTTCACTTAAGTACTATTTACTGTTTATTTAGCACCAGAGGAGTGCAATATGCTTTTCAAACAGATGGAGATTCTATCCTGCCTTGTTCTGAAGATCTGACAGTCTAAGTTAAGATGAGAACAACCACCAGGGAAACAGATGAAACATCATATGCTCAAATACCAAAACGTTCAGAGGGCATACAGCTTTCTCTGTCATTCACAATATAGAACCTCAGCATCATAGAAATTTAGGACTGGAAGGGATCTTGAGAGATCTTCTAATTCAGTGGTTTTCAAACTACAGGTCAGGACCCAGTACTGGATCGCAGCGCCCCCTGCTGCAGCCACCAAAAGACTGGAATGCATTACTCAAAGATGTAATTGTTGAGTTGCAGGCATAAATGATTTTTTTCAACTGGGTCCCAAGGAAAAAGAGTTTGAAAACCACTGTTCTAGTTCATCTTTCCATGATAAAGCAGCATTAAGTACACATGGATTATCTCTGACAGGTGTTTGTCTAACCCAGAGCTTGGAACCTTTTCCAAGGGCTGTGCTGAACTCCGCTCCCTGACCTTCTCCCAGTGCTAGCGGCCATGGCTGAGTGGTGGCTGAGCAGGGGACACCCCCACCAAGAGCCCACACTGCAGCCTCATGACCGCGCCACCGCCAGGCTGTACCCTGTGTGCGGGGGCAGGCTGCAGGCTCCCAGACCCTCCACCCCCCACCACTGGGAGCCTGGGCTGGGCCCCGAGCACAGGGCATAGGCTCAACCCGAGCCATGGACCCCTGGCTGGGCTGTGGGCTCTCAACCCCTCTACCACCACCATGAGCTCAGACTGTGGGCTCTGGGCTCCCACCACCACCAGGCTGGGCCCCAAGTGCAGGGGTGGGCTTCCAGACCCCGATCACTCCACCGCTGCCACTGCTGCCAGGAGCCTGAGCATGGGACATGGGCTCCCGCCCTGAACCCGCCTTGCTGGTCTCACAGCCACCTCCACCCCCAAGCCACCCTCTGCACCTGACCTGCACCCCACACCCCACACACAAACAGGGGGCCAACCCACAGATGCCAGGCCTGAACAGCTCCAGACAGGCTGGGTATCTGGAGGTGGGAATGAAGTCTCAAAACCTTCTTGCAGACCCCCGGTTCAGAACCAGTGGAAAACAATGATCTGGCCTCATGAATAAACCCTGCCATTCCCTCCCAATAAAACTACATCAATGCAAATCTACATGGACATGAACCTTTTAGCTCTCAAGAAACTGCAGGGTTCCTCCTTAACAACACCGGCACAAAAAACCTACCCTTTGATCATTATGTAACCCATATGCCTCTCTTTGACAGACCTACTGAGGGTGGGTTACTGTTGCTGGGCAGATTAGCTACCTACAACCAGAAATTTCTGGAAGCAGGGAGTGGTAGCATTTTGAGCATACTCCACAGTGTACCCTGCTGGTGTGATGTGATGTTGTCAGTCAGATGACATGAGAGCAGCAGTCTGTACGGACCTCAGGCTAGAGCTGCCTTGAAAGGAGACCATGTGCTCAGTTTTCTGGATAGAAGCTGAGCCAGGAGTGAACAAGATGTTTTCTCCCTATAATGGAGTCATTTGCAACAGACCTTGCAGACATGCATATGGGACTGAGGGCTGGTTGCAAAGGAGAAGAAAAAGCCTGCATAGAATGCTACAGAGGATTCCAGCAAAGGAAGAAGAGGACAGCTATTTCTTGCCACTCAAGCTTCTACACTGGAACAGAGACTGTAGCTGAGAGTTGAATGAACTCCACACAGACTTTGGGACTCTTGGGTATCTTTCCTGCGGGGTTTTCTGTAGGGATTGTTCATGGTTAATTGTATTTTGTTTTCTTAGGATAAGGTTCATTTAGTTAGTAGTTAATAAAGTTCATTGTTATGTTTACTGTAGTAGTATTTTAATGTGGGAGTGTAGCTCTGGGCAAGCTTCGCTGTGAGTCCCATACAGACTGGATCCTGGGTCTCCAGCTGCTTTCTCCACAGGAATTGGGATTGATTTCTGTGAGGCACTGGAGAAGGGCAACTGAATGAATTAGCCCACCCGAAGGTTACAATTACACTGGCTTCCTGTAGAACATCGTATCAATTTAAAGTTATTGGTCCTTATCATCAAAGTACTCGATGTTCTGGGCCTAGGAAAAGAACTCTACTCCTTCTGCACAATGGAATTGTCTACTGCCAGGAGGAAGCTCATTCATGCAGGAGATATCAGCTTTTTTGAAGATAGCTTCAAGTCTCTGGAAAAAAATCCCACAAAAACTATGTGCCATTATAAATTTTATCACCTTCCATATTAAGAGGAAGGCTCACCTCTCTTCTACCTTCACTCACGTATAGCATATTACATAAAATTTTAAAAATATATAATAATTTTACCATCGGAAGAAAAAGTACAGGTGACAGCAGCTAGTCACCTCACCCAACACACTACTGGAAGGCAATCAAATAGTAACGTGTGGGCACAGTGCAAACGACTGAACATAAGAATTATGCAGTATCACTTGTTCTTTCACAGATTTTAAACACTTTATACTTTGGGAATTTCTACAGAAGGACGTTTTCCCCCTTCCAAAATTTGAAAGGGAAGGATTTAATGTTTTATTTTAGGGCTACTGAAATTAACATTTTTCCATTGTCTTCCCTCAGCAATGAATCAGAGATACGTTAACGGTATTTTTGAAATTTTAGCATAGGGTTTAACCAGAGAATTAATATATACATATAGTGAGGTAGGGATGGATGTTAAATTATGGGAGGAGGAACTGTAAGTAGAAAGCCTTGCCTTTGGGGAGGAAGTCTGAGTTAGGAAATATGGCAATTATAATCTGCTGAGGAGCCTGGCATTCTCCTTTCTCTTCTATGCATTGCATCTTTTCTGGTGGGGACACAAAGAGTTAGACTCTAGAACTACTGTAGATCCAATCAAGGCCTTGTGGAGCCAAGAGACTGCTTTGAAGTACAGACGTTCTGACCTAACTGAATTTGAAGAGATGGCCTTGTTCAGGTGATGCATTTCCTGGTTCCCTTCTGACTCTATGGCTGAGGAAGGAGTAATGAATACTTACTAAGGGCACTGAAGGAGCTCAGAACCTCACAGGATTAGTTCCTAAATTCTTCTAGGAGCCTGGTATGGGCAGAGCTGCCCATATACAGGTAGTATTAGCATGAGCCTAAAACTGAGGCCTGCAAAGTGCTGCTACGGTGTACTTTTGGTGGTTTTTGTTTTTCTTGCCTTCCATAATTCTTTCTTCCTGATCTGATGATGTGGCTGATGAAAAGAAAATTTTAATCACTGTAAAAAGCAAACAAACAACTGCAGTAAACACCACTTGAAAGAAAGAAAGAAAGAAAGAAAGAAAGAAAGAAAGAAAGAAAGAAAGAAAGAAAGAAAGAAAGGGGAAGTGACTTAAGAGGGAACTGTCTACAACATGACCAACCTACTTGATGCAGGAAGACAAGAGGGGGAAAAGAAAGGAAGCCTTGCCCACAGGATAGTCCAACAGCACCAAAAAAGAAAAAGAAGCTTAGTTGGAATTGTTGCCAACTCTATGTCTAGCAAATGCAAAATGCTGCAGTTAGCGCTGAAAAAAGCTGAATTACAAGATGTTATTTAGACCAAGGTAAAATATACGCCACAGACATTTTTCTCAGATTTAACAGTTAAGACTCTATTTTCACTCTTTTGGAATTCTTCTTAAAATATTTTTCCTGGTGACTAATAAGTGTCAATATCTGTTGTGCAGTTTTAAAAAAGCTGGCATTTCCTGTGAATATGAAATACACCCACAAGTTCCTCTATTAGAATGGTATCGCTAGTCATACAATATTCTGGCTCCTATGCACATTGAAATAAATGTAATGTATTCCCATCTAGGTCAACTGGAGATCATCCAGTCATCTTTGGCTACAATTACTCCCAAAAATTCTTAACCAGGGAATTTTAGATCAGAGGAAGAAATCAGATTTCACTTCATATAAAAACAAACAAACAAAAAATCACATGCAAAACAACCACAGTGTTAATAAAATAACCACTGCAAAGATGGATAAATGCCCCACAAAAATAAATCATGTTAAAAGAACAGTATTAAGAATTCAAAATCAAGAACTCAAGCTTTTGTGTATGCATTATTTTAGTCTTTCATTACATGATCACAACATTTTTTCCAAAGGACACCTGCCCCACTCAGTGCATAGGCTGGATCTGCTCTGAGGATGTATCATAGTTGCACAGTAAAGAAGACTATTGTCTGTAAGACCCTTGACTCGTTTCTGCAGAAGTAGAAGGTATATAGAGAGCAAGGCAGGAGACCACAAGAAGAGAAAGGAATGTCAAATGTTTAAGGAAGTTGAATATTGCCCTAGAAAACTGGATTCTATCCCAGCCTCTACCACAGAGCTCTTATGTGATGCTGAGTAAATCACTTAAGCCAAGCTTTCCACAGGAGATAACTGATTATATGTTCTTCATTTTCTGGATGCCTACCGTGAGACTCTGGGGTCTGATTTACAGAAACACTCAGAGCTCAAACTGAAGTCAACAGTAACTGTGCTTTGAAAAGATAAAGTGCTACACAAGGTAAGTTGCTTTGAAAAATCAGGTTTTGGGTGTCTTCAAATGTGGCTTCCCGTATTACTGCATAATTTTGACCTTCACCTCTCTCTGTGCCTCAGTTCCCCATCTGTAAAAGAGGATAATACTACTGCCTCACCTCATCTCACCTGGATATTGTGAAATAAATCCATTCATATTTGTGAAACATTATAATAATGAGAACCATAGATAAGCTCATGAGGAAATTCATAATTCTGTCTTCAGAGCAGATTTTGAACAATGTGCAGTAAATAATGCACAGTGGCAGCCATTGGGATAATAAGGAAAAATATTGAAGAGTTGGTTATTAAGTGAGCACAATCCATTCTGTGCACTGACTAAGGCAGGAATCCTGTTAAAAAAATAGTATGTGATCATGTAATTAAAGACCGTAGACTGTATCATATGCATAAGGAGGCAAAATTAAAGTTTCTTTAGTGTCATATTGACTCCCACATAGTTCAACAAGACTGGGACCTTTACATCCACTGCACAGCCCTCTGCCACTTGAGGTAATGGAGAACAGGTAGCACTGGCAGATAGTCATCCCATATATAGACCAGCACTACTGGGGGCTAAAACACAGTTTCACAGATATTTGCTGACAGTAGAGCAATGTTGATACTAGGGAAATGGACTCTAATGGTCACTTCTCTGTCCATTCCACCACCCTCAAGTTTAACGCCATTTGCCTATCTCCTCCAATCTGGCCAAGTTCTGTTTCTTGACCCCACTCGCTGTACTTCCTCATCCCAGTCCCATTCCCCTCACTTAGCCAGCCCCAGGGCAGGACTACACTGCCCACCATTTTCGGTGGTAGTCGAAGGGAGATACGCAAGTTACCTAAAATAACGTTTGTATCTCCCTCCGAGTTCTCTACACCTAGAATGTCCACCACTACCCAACTTAGTGGGGTGGTTTTCAGGGATCAACTTCTCAATCGACTGATCGGGTCTTCACAGACCCAATCAGTCAATCGGGAAGGTCAATCTGATGAGGGTGATTTTGCCACCATCAGTGAAGACCAGCCCCCCAGTCTGTCCCACCGAGCTCCCCATCTAAATCTCATTTTTCTTGCTCAGCCAGGGCCAGTTCCTCTCTGTGACTCACTGCATTCCCCATGATTACCCTTATTCTGAAGTTTTATATTGTTTAATGCAAAGTATGTTATGTAAGATGTTTCTGAATACTCATGACATACTGAATAATACGGTTACAGTATTACATTATTGTTCTTATTTGATTATTATTACATTATTGTTGTTACATTATTACATTTATTGCAATGTCATGTGTATGATTATGAGGCTTCACTATGTAATATTCCCAAATATCTGTTTCATGGCTTAAAATAGGTCTAGGCAAAACTACAGAGCTGAAGGGCAATTCGCACCTTATTAGGATTTATTACAGAACAATCCAACTAAGCATTCCAAGAACAAAGAACCAGCCTAGAAAACAACAAATGAATCTACAATGATCACAAGAACTCAAGGTATGGAGGGAACATTATGTGAACATTGTTTGTCAACTTATTCCGAAAGGAAGGGGGCAAAGCCCCAGAGAGGAGAAGGAATGTTTTGAAAAGGAGAGGTATTTTGCTGCTCTCTCTCTTCTACCTCCATTTACAAACATCATCAAGCAACTGAAGTTCTCATCACAGGGGGAGGGCTTGGTTGAAGGCAGACCAGCCAGCCTGTGGTGAGAATCATCTGAGTTCGTAAGGCTCCTGAAAGTTTAAGCTTAGTTTAGAATGTAATTTACTTTTATTTTCTCTTGACAATGCTGGTGCATACCAATTTCTTCAATAAACTGATGATATGATTATGAGCGTGCTACGTCCAGTGGGCACCAATGAACACTGTAAGACAGAAGTTCCTAGGGTTGCATCTGGGACTGGGGGACATTGACTGGAGTCATTCTGTTGCATGATCTAAAGAGTGTCTTGCCAGAAGCACTCACTCACTCACTCAATTACAAGCAACTTCCTTGCTGGAGGCTGTGCGTAATCTGACCAGAAGTGGCAGTTCACACAGCAAAGCAGAGTAAGACAGGCTCCAAGAGTGGGGGGTTGGGATGACACAGCAATTTACCAGTCCAGACTGCAGAGCAGACCACCACATCCTCCTCCTGCCTTCTCATCTGATCTGTCTTTTCCCACCTGCCTCCAGTCACACCCCCACCACATATGTTCCCTATGCCCTTGTTGGGGAAAAGAAAAAGTTAAAAAGATATGTTTGGGTACCACAAAGAATGGACAGGCCCTAAAGCTGGCAGGGTGCCAATGTACTTTGCAGCCTGCCCCGGTTGGCTCACTGCCAAAGGCAGACAACCTGCCCAGAGACAGGGACCGTGCGCAGAGACTTGAGTGCCGTGTGCAGCCCCAAGCTCTGTGGCGGGAAAACGCTGGGCTGGGATTGGTCGGCATACTCGATAAAACAACTTGTGTGTGAGGGAAGGGCTGCTGTCCATCAGAGAGGCAGCCCTGTAATGTTGCTGTGTGCGGTCGGCGGACCAAGACTCTGGGACCAGGACGAGAAGCAGACGGCCCAAGTCAGGAGGACTGCGACCTGGACCTAGAAGCAGACGAGTGAACTGTTTTGCCTGAGACCCGGAACAAAGACTGACCACCCCTCGGCCAAGTAGACGATCAGGATACCAGCGCCCTGCTGGGTGAAGAAAGACTGTGAAGAAGAGGCCTGTCTTGGTTGGTCGGTGGGACACACAGTTAGATAGGGGTTCTTGTTGGTTATTTTCCATTCGCACCTAAACTAAGTTGATTGATCAGTTAGCTAAATTTCAGCTGACAGATTTTTGGAACAGATTTTGGCGAGCCAGCCAGGAGCCTGTCAGACTGGCTGAATAGGGAAAGTCATAGGACTCCATTTGAGGAGGATACTACCTAGGCAGTAAGGGCTATCCCTGAGGGAGAAACCCTTGAGTCAGATATCCTGAGGCCCATATTGAGGCTATAAAGGAGGGGTGGTGTCACTGTGCTGGCATACCTCAAGGAGGGGTGACCCATCTTCCCATTTGATATCCCTCAGTTGAAGAAAAGGGTGGGGGTGAGTTTGATCCAGGTGATCCAAGAGGGAGTGGTGGCAGCTGTCACACAGTTTAAAATACAGGGGTATAAGGTCTGCTAAAATGAAGAAAGCTATCCGCAGGTTCGACGCAGACGGATGGGAGAAGCAGGAAAATAAAGTAACGTTACAGTCTAGCCTGGAATCATTTGGAAAAGGGAAAAATCCCTGGGAGACCGGGCTGTTCAAGGGCGCAACTGCATATCAGGATTTGTGTGGGAGATGGGAGGATTTCATGCTGGCAAGGCCACATCCCACTAGAAAGGAGCAGAAGCGTGCCTTATGGTATGGTCTCTATGTGATAGCTGAGGAATTGTCTGAAGAGGTGAGGAAATTAAATACACAAGTAGGTAACCTTGTGGGAGAAATTGGTGAACAAGAATCCCAAATTGCCAGACTACAGAAAGAGAGGGACATGCAGTCTGCTGAGCTGGCAAGGAGAAAGGAATGGTTTACAGTGAAGGAATTAGCTCAGTCCCACCAGGTTAACAAACTGGAGGGACAGGTACTGAGTTTGAGTGAGACCCTGGCAGACAAGGAAAAAGAAGCCAGGAAGCTAGCAATTAAACTGGAGGAGTCAGGGGCCGCCATAAACAAATTGATGAGGGAAATTAAGTCTGCACATAGGAATGAAGCAGACCATTCAGGCTGCGAGCGTAAAATTGCAGCTCTGACTCAGGAGCTTAAGGAGGCAAAAGGTCTGGCTAGACATAAAAAGAAAAGATGGAACTCAAGCTCAGAGTTCAGCAGCAGTTATAGCGATAGCTCACTGGATAAAGGGCAATGGAAAAAATGCAATACTCAGGTGTCAGCACCTGCCCCACAAAATGGGAGTGAGGAGAATATCAGACCCAGTAACCCAGTGGTACCTATGAATCCGGTGACAACCACAGTAGTTTCGCATGTAGGAGCAGGCAGGCCAGATGAGGTCCGAATGGAATACCGGACCTACACACCTGAGCAGGCAAGGGCAATGGGACGCACAATGGGACCCCTAAATAAAACAACAGTTGTTGATTGGATTGCTCGTGTTGGTGAAATACCAAACATGAATGCCGATGATCTTATCATGTTAGCACGAGAGTGTATGATTCCAGAGGACTTTAATGCATTACCAAGTGGGGTGCAGTCGGTCACAATTCGCAATAACATAGAGCTGTTTAAAGGTTTAAAGCTGTTTAAAGCTCTTTTGGCCAGGAAGCAGTTTGGTGGGTAAATTTTACACAGAGAAACAAACCCCTCAAGAACGCCCAGAAAAATATATTATCAGGAAAAAAGGCTCTGTTCAGGATGGCGGGAGCAGGCCACCTGGACACCCCAGAGTTCAGAGATGAGCTAATAAAAGGACTGTTGCCCACCTTACGAGTTACAATAGGAGCCATTGACCCAAACATAACAACCCTTCATGAAATTGAGGAGAAGGTTAGATCAGCTTTTGAACTCCATCAGGAGTCTTTTCCAAGCCACAAGAGAGAACAGCAGAGGGATCAGCCCAGCAGACCAGCTAAGGTTGCAGCTGTAAACGTAGGAGAAGTTAAAAAGGAAATAGGTGAAGGGACAAAGAGATAATTTCCCCCTTCATTTAAGAGACCCCAAAAACGCTCCAAAGAGGAGCAGGAGCAGTATGAAGCTAGGAAGCTACGGGGAATTGTTTGGCGAAGGCTTTTGAAATATGAAGACCCCGCAAACATAGATGGGTTAGAAACAGTGGAATTTATGAGCCGGCTGGCTAGTCATGAGGGTGGCAACACACCCAGGAATGAAGGGAGACCAAACCTTCAGTGAGGGGGCCGAGCTCTCCAGTCGCCCTTTACAGTAATAGCTCCCATAACACATGACACCTGGGGGCGACCAGTTACAAAAACATCAGTAACTGGGGAGTTCGGAATAATAGAACAAATGTTTCTGGTGGATACGGGAGCAGCAGTGTCAATGTTATGTACACAGGGAGCACCAGAAGCTCGATGCATACCAGTAGTGAAATGGAAAACACTAGAAGGTTTCAATAGAAAAAACAGTCTGGTGCCTTTTACACCCCCTTTGATTTGTAAGATAGGTACAGCAGAATGCAAAACTAGTTTTGGTCTCCAAGAATTAGATAATCATGGTATTTTAGGAGTGGATTTACTGGGCACATTAGGGGCAGTAATTGACCTCCCTAATAGGGTAATTATGACCCAGGGAGAGGGGCAGGAACCATATGTAATTGCAGCCTCGCATAGAGTGGCAGCTGTAAAGGTACCTGCCACAATTCCATTACCAGAATGGGAGCCACAGGTAACACAGATAGCAGAGAGGCATTTAGCTGCATTTGCAAGTAACAAACTGCAGTGTGGTAGAACTGAGAGGGTAGTGAGGATTTTAGGTCCAGACCCAAAGCCTCTCAAGCAATACCGCTATCCTGCACAGGCTGAAGGGGCATTGAAGTACAGCATTGATATGCTACTTGAGCAGGGGGTTCTAAAAGAAACTCAGAGTCCCTGTAATTCCCCAATTTGGCCAGTGAAAAAGGCAGACGGTACATCTTGGCGGCTTACAGTGGATTATCGGGAGCTGAACCGGGTAACACCGAGGCTGGCTCCAGTAGTGGCCAAGTTCCAAAACATCATGGCCACCATTGCAGCTGGAGCACAGTGGTTCACTGTATTGGACCTCGCAAACGCTTTTTTTCCCATACCTGTTGATGCTCGTGATTGTTATAAATTGGCATTCACCTTTATGGATAGACAGCTCACTTTCACACGTTTGCCTCAAGGGCTCCATAATTCGCCAAGTATATGCCACCAGGAAGTCACACGAATGTGGAAAGATCTGACCCATAGAAAGCATGTCATCTCGTATGTAGACAACATCTTGATTGCCACATGCTCATGGGAAGAAAATCTGTCAACCTTGGAAGAAGTGTTAGGCAGAATAGCGGCCACTGGATTTATTATAAACCCGGGTAAGGCGCAGATGCTGCAGCGGAGGGTAACCTACCTGGGAGTAGGCCTAAGCACTGAGGGGAGACGCCCTGATCAGCAACTAATAGAGTTGATAGCCAGACTGCCGGCCCCACAGGATATTAGTTCACTGCGCTCATTTTTGGGCCTGACAGGATTTTCTAGAGATTTTATTGAGTGATACTCTATTATAGCTAAGCCACTCTATCATTTGTTAAAAAAGGATACAGAATGGGTGTGGGGAGAGGAGCAAGCAAGGGCTTTTGTAACATTAAAGAAGGCACTGATGTGTGCACCAGCCCTCTCCTTCCCCACCGAGGGTATGCCATTTACCTTACAGATAGCTGCAACTCCTGAAGGTATCAGTGCTATTCTGTCACAGGATAGTGGAACTGGAGAGAAACCAGTGGCATACGGATCAAAGAACTTGAGTGAGGTAGAACGGAGATATTCACCATGTGAGAGAGAAGCACTGGCTCTAGTATGGGCCATACGTCACTGGGAATACATTGTGGGCTTGTCCCCTTTGATATTACGGACCTCTCATACACCCATCAAATATATCTTGTCAGGAAAGATTAATCAGGGTCGGGTATCCAATCCAAGAATTGCAGGATGGGCACTTACCCTGGTAAATAGAGAAATCACAGTAGATAAAACGAAACAGCCCACAATGGCGCCATATGCTCTCTTATGCACAGGGATGAAGCATGAATGCCCCTTGCCGATAGCTAACAGTTTTCAGGAGGTTTCTCCTTTCCAAATTAGGAAAATGAATGAAGATGTTAAAGGTGAAACAGTAAACATGTGGGCCACAGATGGTAGCTGTTACTATGTTGAGGGAAAACCAATGGCAGGGTATGCTGCTATAAGACACCCAGATGGGAAAGTGATGCAGGGAACAGTGGTGCCACCATCAGCCCAGGCAGCAGAAATTATTGCAATAATAGCTGTGTTGCGTGAGACAGACCCTAAGGAAGAGGTATTAATTCTAACAGATTCAGAATGGTCCTTACGAGCATTGATTGACTGGATGCCTGTATGGCTGAGTCGTAAAATGACAACTGGGGATGGAAAACCAGTCGCCCATGCAAAACATCTGCTTCATGCATGGCAGCTTGGGAAAGAGAGGACAGCGAGTACTTATCTGGGCAAAGTGAAGGCCCATCGGAAGTCGAATGCTCTATGGTCCACCTTAAACAGCAAGGCGGATAAATTAGCTAAGGAAGCTGCAAAATTGGGTCCTGAGGCAGCTTGGTGTGGATCCGAGGAAGTTAAGATACCAGAGATGCCGGTAAAGATGCAAAGCTCTCCAGGAGGGGCAGACATACAAGACATCATAGAACTCCAATCTAAAGAACAGGAGATCCAAGAGTTACTAATCAAACAGGAATGTCAAGGCTGGAGTATCTACAAGGATAAGACGGGGATTATATGGGCAACAAAAGTGGGAACTGAGAAGGAACTGCCACGATTGGTATTACCATCATGCCTAAGAGAGGAATTAATACAATTGGCTCATCTACAGGGACATTATGGTAAAGAGAAAACATTGCAACGATTGCAAGAAGTGGCATGGTGGCCAAGCATGACCAATCAAGTCTCTCAATTTGTGGATCATTGTTTAGAGTGTGCCAGTAATAATCCTGATTCTCAAGTAATAAAAGGTCCGATGCGGCATCAGAGAATTGTGGGACCTTGGAAACGAATCCAAGTAGATTATATTGGTCCACTGCCCCGTACTGCTAGAGGTAAAAAATATGTACTCGTATTAATAGACTCTTTTAGCAAGTGGGTGGAGGCTGTTCCAACAGCAAATAATACTGCCCTTACAATGGCACGAGTACTAATAAATGAGATCTTCACACGGTATGGGATACCTGAAACCATGGATTCTGACCAGGGCCCCCATTTTATCGGGGAAGTGACTAAACAAGTATGTCAAGCCCTAGGTATACGACAACGGTTACACATTGCAGGGCACCCACAATCTTCCGGTTTAGTTGAACGTACAAATAGAACCCTGAAAAATGCCTTGCGGAAAATGGTGTGTGGGTCCAGAAAGAATTGGGACCTCCAGATACCTTTAGTACTTATGGCTATTCGCTCTACTGTGGGGTCACATGGATTTACACCCCATGAGGTGTTCACAGGAAGGAAGATGCGCACACCAGAATTATGGTGGGTAGAGGGAGGAATTCCCCCAGATTCCTTGCAGCCACAAGTAAAAATGCATGAATATGTCTCCAAACTGCTAAATCATATTAGTGAAGTACAGGTGAGGGTCGCTCGTCAGCTAAAAGCAAACATGGAAAGGATGAACCAAAGACTGGGAGACAAATTAAGAATGATTGAGTGGGACGTAGGAGAACGGGTTTTATATAGATATTTTTCTGAAACAGGAAATGTTCTGAGCCCTAAGTGGGTAGGCCCAGTGCAAATTGTGGACAAGGCTGGACCCACCGTGTATAAACTAGAACTGGTGGGTAAAAAGGGAAAAAGATATCGAAAGTGGTTTCACAGTTCCCAATTAAAGCAGTGGAGAGAAGATTAAAATGAAAGTTCATTTTGTGATTGTTTCTTCCAGGAAGAGGGATCAGCCAAGTCCACCATCGCCGCAACCATGAGATATACAATTTATGTAAAGATGTACTTGATGTGGATGTTTTGTGAAATAGGCCAAGAAATGTATGTGCAAAATGGTCAGTATATCAGGTGCTGGACCCTTAATGGATACACTAAAGAATGGGAACAAGAAAAAGGTCGTATGGTTCCAGTGTCCCCATCTATAGAAGAAGGATGGGTGGACTTGCATGCATATGTATACTACAATGTATGTCACTTAGAATGGCTGGAAATATTGGGAAAAGAAATATTGATAACATATGGTACATCTCAAGAGAGCCCAGACTTATCTATCCCAGACAAGAATGGGAAGATATTAGTGCATGTAAGAAAGGAGGCAAAAACATGTACGTGGGCTATAAGTAGAGGTCAGGGGACAGAGGTGCTATCCCACTGTGAAAATTTGTTGGAAAGGGCTGAGAGAGCCTGCACCTTTTTGCAAGCTAAGATCCCTAGCCGTTTAGATGATACAACGACAGCTAATATAACTGTGGTGATGGGACTAAGTAGCAGAACCCAGAATGTAATGGTGATTTTGTTAACCCCTAAGCAAAGGAAAATACAGGTTATAAGGTGTGTAAATACCTACGTGAATGTCCCGCACCTTGCAGTAAATTAAAACTCTTTTTGTAATCAGAGAGATGTTTCAATAGTTAGTTGGTGTGAAGGCACTGTGGCACTGAAGGTGTCTACTGAGGACTCCGGTGATTGGTGGGTCATAGGCTATTTTGGAGTAAAGGTACACCAAAAGGCAAAGGTTACTAGGCCTCCCCGAGTAAGCCATGTAGGATCAGTAGTGGTCAAAGAAAATGAAGGGAAACGAGTGCTTATACATCCTGAGTGGGGGCTAAAGAAGGTAGAGATGAGAATGCAATTAGACATTTCAGAGATACAGCCAAAATGCAGAAGGTATACCCTCATGTTGAAACAAGGATGGGAATCATGGATGCGGAAAATAAGAGGAAGGGATTCTCCTCAACAAAGGCGGAGTTTAGTCTCTAGCCTTCTAGGAGGTGCTGGAGCAGGAATAGGTATTTACAATGCAATGAGCCAGAATGCTCTAGCTAAACGGCTTAGTGACATGGGGGAAAATATAGCAACAATTTCAGTTCCATTGCATGATGCTCTGGGAGGGCTATCTAAAATGCAGTTTGATGTAATAGCTACACTGACCTGGATGTGGGATATGATCCAGTCAGACCAAAGACGATTAATTCAGGCCCTGGACTCATTTCAGGCCAATGTTTCTTTGGCACTTGCCTGCACTCAAGCGCAAATGTGGCTAATGTCTGCAAGTCAGGCAGTCATTAGAGAAGGGTTAAGTGGGAACCTACCGGTGGAGGTAAGGAAGTTAATAGAGAGAAAAGCTGCTTCCCTATTTGAGATTAGGCATGCAGAATGGTGGAAGATGGTGAATTTTACCTATTCAAGTAATACTGGGGTTCTTGTTGGTTATTTTCCTTACCTGGGTTTTGTTCCTTCCCTACTAATAAACTGGTGTTGTTCGTTCATCAGAAAGAGAGTCCATGACTGGATCCTTTCCCTAGTCAAGCTAGTCACAGTTGACAGATGCTGATGACAGGGTCGCACCTAAACTAAGTTGATTGATCAGCTAGCTAAATTTCAGCTGACAGATTTTTGGAACACCCTCTGGCTTCCATTCCCAGACACCTTTAATGTGCTTCTTGTTCTATCTCAGTCCTTTCCTCCCTCAAATCTAGCTATATGTTCCACACTCTTGGCCAGCCAATATCAGGTGTCCCCGCTGCACCTTGTCTCTCCCTCCTTTTATCTTCTACCTCTGCTCCCTATTTTTTCCCCCTCTTCTCTGCTGGCTTCTAGTCTGAGTCCCTGACCCAGCCTGTTCTAGGCACCCCGGCCATCTTCTTGTCCAATTTCTGTCTCTCCCCCGTCCCCAACTCATAGCCTTCCAGTCCTCTCCATCTTCCAGCCTCCTTGCCCAACCAGTTGCAGCCTTCCCCTCACTCTGCTTCCAGTCCCAGTCTTCTTGTCCAACTAGTCCCTACCTCCCTACCTTCTCTGCTCCACTGGCTTCCAGTCTCATTGTCCAGCCAGTTAATTTCCCTCTCCTTCACTGCCAGCCTCCAGTCTCAGTGTCCTCAGCCTACTGTGCTCACCTCAATCTATTCCTCCCATCCCCACCAGCAGGTCCAACTCTTCCCCCTTCTGCATTTGAATTAGACAGCTCCCTCCTTTCCACAGCTTGGGACTCATGTGGGGAGGGGCATGGAAAGCACAGGCTTTCTGCTCTTAGTTATTGCACCCGGACCAGGCAGAGCCCACAATATGCAATAAATACATTTGTTAATCTTTAAAAGTGCAACCAGACTCCTTGTATATTTTTTGCATATACTTCAGCCAAAATGCATGACAGTAATAACTGGTTAAGTAGATCTATTATTCCTCCAATAAATGCACTGCACTTATTAAAAAAACAAACAAAAACAAAAAAGCAAGCTCAGGAACAATTCAGAATAAAAAAAAACCTCATTTGATGAAAAGTCTAAATCTATGCTGACACAATGCTTTTTAAAAATAAGTTCCAAAGGGGTAGCCGAGTTAGTCTATTGCAGAAAAACAACAGAGTCCTGTGACACTTTTAAAGACTAATAGATTTATTTATCACATAAAAATAAGTTACATCCCACCAAAGTTTGCACCCTGGAATGAACAAGTACCCTCTGCAGCATAACCTGACAGTTGACAATTCTGAATATTTTCGAAACTGAGAGCCATAAACTGAAAGCTTACAGAAATAAAAACCTAGGCCTTGCTACCTTGAGTGCCTCAGCGAATCTTCTCTGCCACAGTATAAAAGGTCTCAACCCTGCACAGGAAACCACACAGGAGTAATCACACTAAAATTATTAGGATCCCCTACATTAATAAGAGTCCGCACAGAGGGTGCTTTTGATAGATCAGGGTCAAAGAAAGAGGCTACCTCTCTGCTATACACTTCACAAACATTATTATTAGCAGAGTACTATAATTATAAAGATCATAATTTTACATGTACTGGCTTTCATTATTAGAACCACTATGGACTATTTTAACTGAAAAGCTTTAAAAAGGTAATTTACTTTTTTATATTGATATTGTAATGCTTGTTTTTTGCATTTCTCAGCTTCAACAGTGTAATTAAACAGATCTTTTTCACTTTCTCATTCTCACAGGCAAGCACAATAATGATGTATTTGCATTTTTAGTATTTATTTAAGAAATATTCACCATTAATAATATTTTAAGAATTGTTTTTGTTTCTTAAAATTTGACATCATTCGTAAATGCATTCATTTTAGGACTTTTTAAAATATAAAGTCCTTAATTTTGGTAAAATAGCAGGGCCCCTCCACACTGTTATTTGATATTATTACACACAAAAAGTTACCTTAAAAGAATGTTATTTAGGTTAGAAAGGAGGAATGACAATATTTAGGTTGCTTGTGCAACCTTTTTTCAGTCCCCTTGTGCATATGCTTTATGATACATCTGTAATTACAGGAGTAGTTGTAGGATCAGACCTTTATTTCCGAGTCCTCTCTAGCAGTCACAACCCTTTTGGTTTTTTTCTTATTAAATGCTCACTATAAAATAAACCAGAAATATTCTATGGCTTTCTTTTAATTTATTTCATCTCATGGGAATGTTAATCATTCAAACAATTTTCATTAATCCAAATAGATACATTTGCATTTATAATACTATATTGTAGCTAAATTATTAATTCTTATTAACTAGTGCTTCTAAAAATAATCAGCCACTGCGCTATTAATACACTGGAATCTACGGTGAAGATTCTGGTTCAAATTTACTGAAACTGAAAATACATTTTCTATTGCCCATGTTAACTTTGCATTCTGTAGTTTCCATAAACAGTGGACTCTCCTATAAACTAAAATAGATAGTGCTTTCATGCCACATCTAGATGCTTTGGTCCATGATCTTCATTAATAAAAGCAGGGATTTTATGATCATTTTCCATTTGTCATAAAAAAAAAATGGCGCTCAACTGTTCACCTAAATACAATTACTCTATTTTCAAGTGCTTTCCAAAAACATCTATACAATCAGGAACACCCAAATGAGAATACAGAAATAATTCAATTCAATTACAGTATCTAGTGTAAATCCTAGTTCACAGGAAATGGGCTGCTTATCTAATTGTTTTAATGGACACGGTCATTTTATACAATCTGGGTCTCTTGGGATTACTTCCTCATTATATTTTCAACATGAACATGGAAAAAAAAATCAAGTTATTACATTCACTAAGCTGAAAACAAATACAGAAGGAAAAAGAAATTTATATTTAGGACAACCACTCTGTACTCTTTTACTCCAAGTAGAAGCGAGACTCAGGAATCAGAGAGGCACTCAGTTCTCTGAACAGCTCTCTGCCTTTTGTTAGTACACTGTGAAGCTAGACAAGAAAGTGGCTGGAAGTTGAGGGGGAAGAACCCATTTGTAACTAATCATGGCGCATCAGATCCTACAAAGAAGAGACTAATATTTAGCAAAATTTGAATAATTTTTCCTTCTCCAACCTTGTTTCCATTTCTTTGTACTTGTTAACTTTTTTACCTACATGATCAATTAATCTCCTTACCTAATTATCAGCTACTAACGGAAAGCTTTCTACAGCTTTGTCAGGCATGAGGAAAGGTATATTTGTTTCTGGTAATTAACTGTGAGTTGTTTCTTCATAATTTAAGACACTAGATATATGGAATAAAAATAGTGTGATATACATTATGATGTCCAATCACTATACTTTTATAATGTATTTAAAATATATCAATAAAAATGTTTCTTTTAGTGATAACTGAGTGATATATGAACCTGTGCTATAGAATTACTTCTCCATTACTTCCCTCCTATACAGTTACTTTAAGGAGAAAGTCAATTTTGGATTTTCTGAATATTTTCAAATATATCCCACCTAAAACCTCTGTCATTCACAACTAAACATCCACTAAATTATATCAATTATATCTAAACATCCCTAAATTATATCAAAGTTGGTTGAGAAACAGTCCAGGCCTAGATTTTGAATGCTAGGTTTCAGTCAAGATGGAACTTTTCAGACAGGTTATAAAATGCCTGCAAAAAAGATGTTTATATTGGAATCAGCTACTGAATGTTCTCTTAACAACTGCATATTAGTAAGTTCATTTGAAATAAATTTACTTTTGAGGAAATAATTTTCTCTCACTAGAATTCTTCATTATTTCTATGTGCAAGAAAACTGTATCAACTTGCAAAGCATCAAAAGCCATGGAGATGGAATCTGATTGCTGCAAAAGTTCGAGAGAATGAGCTATTCTACACAGTTTCAAATACTAAGAAGAAAGCTCTCTAGTGTAACACAGCCTTTTGAATTAGAAGAGTATAAAGCTATTTGAATTAAAACCACCACTGAGAAAGAATATATATACTTTAGGAGATCTGTTCTAACCCACAGTTAATATTTTATTTACTTTCATACACACACAAATCTGCTAATACTGTTAATCACAATAAAATGTATACATTCATATAAAATTCCTTTGGAATATTTTAAACAAGAACCTGACATGAAACTCAAGGGAATAGACCTTGCTCTCTGCTATGTTTATTTAACTGAATAAATACCTATGAAAAGAGACAGTGTCTGTATTAATTCACTCAGCATTTCATGTTCATAGCATACTTCATCTACACTCCAGCTGTAAACCAAAGAAGATTCAGACTAGAATCTTTGTATACCTAAATGCCCATTAGCTGGAGCACTGACCAAAAGCCAAATCTTGTTCACCTGGTATCACTAATTCCATAGGGATTACTGTATTTGTGTGAGTAAGCCTAGCAAAAGTTAGGCCTTTAACCTATAGATCTGCCAAAATAAGAAATAAATCACAGATTCAACTTGACCCATGGAACTATGACTAGTGCTCCCTAATTAAAAGGTCAGTGTTTGGTCCCTAGAATTAATCAAGCTTTTTCATTCTCAACTCATCTCTACACAATAGTCTTTTTTAAAGGTATTTTTGTAGGCAAGTGAATTTACTACTTGTGAAAGGTAGTGAGTGGACTGACAGTCTTGAAAGCAGGTGACCACAGTGGTTAGTAGCAGATCAAGTTTCCTCATACTGTCCTCATGAATATACTTTGATCACAGTTTCAAATAGAGTGACTCTTTTAAAGCTGAGGGTATTTTTTCAGTCTAATGATCCTCCTGGTCTCTGATGAAATGAAAAAAAAATGATAATACTTTTTCAAAGAATTGCTGTACTCCACTGTTTGAATACTAACAACTGCTTTGATTTGCTGTAACAGTCTAACCTGATCCTATGACTTACACTTCTCTGCATTTATTTTGCTCCCATTCTGTAAGTTCCCCATCTTCAAGGGTCTGACAATGTGGGATTTTCCCCCACAAAAGCTCATGCGATAAATATATTTGTTAGTCTTTAAAAGTGCCACCAGACTCCTTGTTTACCAATACTTTTATTACTGATGCTTCTCTCCCTAACCAGGGCACCACAGAAATATTCAGAACAGTGTGCTAAAATTATACCAAATAATGTATTAAAAGATAACTCATTAAAATTGGACAATTAAAACTTATTTGACTGTGTCAGATTAAAAGGGGGGGAGGAAAGGAGCGGGGGCAAAAGGTCGCTCTAAAAAAATTGCTTCTTTGAGATATGTTGCTCATGTCTGTTCCATGACCCAGGATCCTACCCCTCTCTTGGAGTTAATGGCAAAAAGGAAGTGAGAGGGCACTGTAGGAGAAAATGAAAGGTTAAAATAAAAAAGACAAGTATATACCTAGCTTGGAATCGACATGAGCAACACATCTTGAAATAACAGTTACAAAAGCTTAGTAACCATTTTTTCAAGTTCCTTTGATAGATGTTGATCACCATCGCTGAAATGCACAGACTTTCAGAGCCATTGCAGTAGGCTAAATTGGAGAAAAAAATGCTCTCTTACTGGTATCTTCAGAAGTAAAAGGAAAAATTGGGTGTCCTGTTTTTAAAGTTTAAAAAGGACACATTGAACTTGAAAAATCACATTTCTGTTTGGAAATATTTTGCCTGTTATTATTTCAAATTTTGTTTATACTCATCCTAGACATAGAAGGTTAGGGGGGGAAAAAGTGGGGGAAGGTTCTCTAAGTTTTCATTTAATTTACTTTATGCTTTAGGTAATTTCACTGTTTTTATCATGATCAAGTGCACTTCATGTTAGGCACCAGGATGGCTCTCACATGCCTGTTTTGCAAGAAGATTTTTACCAGTTAAGCATCAGAAATGCTGACGTTGAGTTTTGGACCAGAAGAGCTAGGTTTTCTTCTTTCTCCTGAGACTTCTGGAGAAGGTTTGGGAACATAAGAAGCTATGAGGTAATTGGGGGAACCTCCTTCTTCATTCCCCAAACTTCTATATAGGACTGGGGAAAACAGCTGTCTTGGGAACGGGTAGAAAGTCTTTTCAACAGACAGGAACAGCTAGAACTTTGCCCTGGTTGGTATTTTTGTTCATATACTACCTACCTTTTAGAAAATCTTGTACCTTAGACCATCTTCAGCTAGCTATGACTCTTTATTGCTCAAAAGGAGCCTGCTTGATGGTAAGCAACTTGGAGCAGGTGGCTCTTTACTCTCTGTGGCTCCTTGGCAGGTTTCAGGGTGAAGTTTAGAAGCTGGAGCCTTTATCACAATGCTGCTGATGTTTGTGAAGATAACAGCCAGAAGGCAAAAGTGAGCATGCAGAGGAGGAGGGAGGGATGCGCTTGTGTTTGGTGGTGGTCTTGGTCCCAGACACTTTACTTAGTTGAAAAGAACCATCAGCAGCAGAGAAGCATTAAACTGCTTATGGTTTTTTGTAATGATTTTTTTAAAACTGGAGGACGTATTGTTTAACTGGTTTATCTGTCAGAAACCTTATTTTTTTTAAAAAAATTGTCACCCTTGCCTCAAAGGTTGCAGTGGAAGACAAATTGCAATCATAATTGCATTACTTGCAATGTACATTAAGAAATTTGATTGCACAATGGATTGCTCAGGAGATTAGTAATTGATATAAAAAGAGTTTGGGGCTCCAGATTGGACTCCAGGCCAGGGCTGGTAGTGATGAAAGCTGTTGAAGATTTGGTAACTATTTGGAGGCCTGTGTGAAAGGATGTTAATAGTCTCAGTTCCAACAATTATGTATTTTTTGTGATGTGACTCTTGCTCGCTGGGATTTGAACAAATTCAAATCTAGGTGCATTGGAGATCAATGATATCCAGTTATAGGGTTCTGCGTTCTGATCTGTCTTTTGATATGGGGTTGGCACTGTTGAGAGTCATGAATGATCTACAGCTGGCTTTAGATTGGTGTCAGCTGGCACTTTCGTCATGTTGGATCTCATTCATATGGAGGACCAGGGGTTGTTGCTTCAGTGAATAGATGTGCTGAAGTGATTCCAGTCATACCTACAAAACTCAGTTGACAGTGCTAGGGTAATTGTGTGGGCATCCTTGAAGGATTTGAAATTTTATACAGTTGTATGTCATTTGCACCTAAGACTCTGCAAATTCTGTCTCTATTCTTGAGGGAATGTTTGAATGTTATTTTCATTTGGGAATGTCTGAGCTACTTAGTCCTCATCCTTGGGAAAGCAATAGTAGTATTAACAAAAGTAATCAGTAAGGGCAAGTTCCTTCTCTTTTGTGCCTCCATTTGTTGAGATTTTGGTAGAGAATTTGGCTGAGAAATTTGGCATTAACTTCAGGCAAACCTTTTCCACAGAAACCTCCATGGATGTGATATAAAAGAGTTTGTCTTAATAACTCAGTTTACACTGGGTACACCTCTGTTTATCCCATGACACCCTTGCAAAAGCAACACATATCCATATGACCTAAAGGCTTGATTATTGTGACTCCCCCTTTCTAGGATTTACAGCAGGGGCAGGCAAACTACAGCCCGCAGGCCGTGCCCAACCAGCTAGTGCCTCTGCTGTGGCCCCCGAGCTGGCACTGCTCCCCTCCCTTTTCCCCTCCTCCAGCTTTAGCAGCAGCTCCACAGCCAGAGAGAGCTGCTGCTGCTTCTCCTCCTTCCCAGCTTCAGTCTCTCCTGGGAGGGAGGGGCAGACTGGAGCTGTGAGCAAGGCATAGCATGGCTACAGTGCTGCTGCTCTGCTTACCCTCCCTGCCCCCCAGAGTCCCAGGCAGCTCCAGGGCTGGGCTCTCAGCAACCATGTGGTCCTGTTGGCCAGGGCTGGCTCTGCACCAGGGCACTGTGCCGCCCCGCTCCAGCCGACTGCAGGGCCACACGGCTGAAAGCCGACCTGGAGCTGGGAGGGAGGAAGAGAATAGAAGGCTGAAAAGCTGGGATGGAGGCTCTGTGCTCTCCCCCCGTCCCATGACTGGTACTGCACCACCCCCCACCGGTTCCCAGGGGTGCTCTGTGCAGCACCCCCACCCCCACCAGCCAGCCCAGCTGCCAGCTCTCTGCTGGCCCCATGGCCTGCCAATAAAAAAATATTGCCCACCCTTGATTTACAGGATAGTTTCTACATCAATTCTGTTTCCTTCAAAGTGTAGCAGCATGTTTGCTCATTAGGACTGAGCTAACTGTGATGACATTATGTCCACCCTGTAATGTTTACATTGCCTGACTTGAAATTAGTGGATGTAGCAGTGCCGAATCATTAAGGATTTTAAAAGTAAATACTGCCAGCCCAAAGTCAATCCAAGAACTTCTTCTGAAGGGTCATCCTGACAGGTATTTATGAATAGACTTTTAAGAAATCTGCCATTGTGCCACAGATCTACAAATGGCTTTATCTTTAATGTTGTGGTATGTATATAATTTGCTTACTCTTGAAAAACATCTTGGTTCAACTGTTTTCTTTTAAAAGACCACCTAAAACAACACTTACAAAAGCTTAGTAAGACTTTTTTCTTCTTTGCATACTTGTCCATTTCATGCTTGTGTCCATTCCATGTTCATTTCATGGTAGGTGATTCACAAGCAGTTATCCTGAAGGTGGACTTGGAATTGATGGACATGCTTATTGTACCACTCCTCTCCCAAAAATGGCATTGTCATGGGTCTGTTGGGTGATGATGTAGTGGGACATGAAGGCATGAACCAACAACCTTGTCACAGCTCTGCAGACATCCTGGATTAGTACTTGAGTGAATACTACTGATAAAGCCTGGGCTCTTGTGGAATGAGTGAACATGATGGCTGCTTTTACCAAGCAGAGATACTGGCAATTATCCAGGATGAGATTCTTTGGGATGACACAGGTAGCCCTCTCTTCCTTTCCTCTAAAGCTACGAAGAGTTGTGTGGACTTGCAGAAAGACTTAATCCTCTCAAGATAGAAAGTGAGGGCCCGCCTGAGGTCCATTGTATGGAGCCAACGATCCTCAGCAGTCTTGTGATATTTTGGAAAAAAGACAGGAAGACTGGTTGTTCTGAAACTGCGATACCACTTTTGGTAGGGAGACTGGACAGGGGTGCAGCTAGACCTTGTTCTTGAAGAACACCATATGGTTCTGATGTCAGGGCTTTGATTTTGGAGACCCTTCTGTCTGAGGTGATCGCCACCAGGAAGGCAATCTTCCGAGAGAGAAGGATGGAACAAGATGCTAATGGTTAAAAGGGGGTCCCACACGCCTTGACAAGATCAGGTTTAAGTCCCATGGGGGAATCGGCTCACAAACCTGAGGGTAGAGTCTTTCAAGGCCTAAGAAACCTGACGATCAGCTCATGGGAGAAGAGTGACCTGACCTGCACAGGAGGGTAGAAGACTGAAATGGCTGCCAAATGAACCTTAATAGATGAAAGAGCAAAACCTTGATGTTTTAGGTGGACCAAACTGTTCAGGATACATTGCAAAGACCAGAATGGAGAGAGATTCTGCCCGGAGGCCCATCAAGTGCAATGTTTCCATTTGACTATATACATAGCCCTGGTGGAAGGCTTTCTACTACTTAATAAGACTTGCCTGACCTGATCCAAGCAGGTCTGCTCTTCAAGGTTCAGCCACGCAGCAAACATGCTGCCAGGTGCAAGTAAGCAAGATTTGAGTGAAGCAACTAGCTGTGGTCTTGTGAAATCAAGTCGCAGCAGGGTTAGGAATATGATTGGAGCTGCCATTGAGAGGTCCAGAATCGTACCAAACCAATGATGATGAGACCACAGTGGAGTAATCAGCTTTACCTTTGCCGTGTCCTGTTTGACCTTTAGGAGGACCTCGTGAACCAAGCGGATTGGTGGGAAGGCATTTATTAGGCAGTCTGCCCATAAGAGCAGAAAGGCAGGGAGAACTTGTTGATAGCAAATTATAAGCTAGCAAGAAAATTACTTAAAAATCTAAGGAAATTAGAGGTTGAAACCTAACATGTAAGTCAGCATACTCTGGTGAGAAAGACCAGATTTCGAAAGCCATTTCCCACAAGCAAGTTCCAAAGATGCTGAAGAAAGTTTTCTCTGATTTTGCATCAGAAACAATGGAAAGAGGTTGTAATGCTGTTTACACACAACTCTCTA
This sequence comes from Pelusios castaneus, assembly GCA_007922175.1. Classification (NCBI taxonomy): domain Eukaryota; kingdom Metazoa; phylum Chordata; order Testudines; family Pelomedusidae; genus Pelusios; species Pelusios castaneus. The sequence continues at coordinate 17,073,127 of ML685763.1, forward strand.
CATGAACAAGAACAAACTTCCTTATGCATAAACAGCACCAAGTGCTACACAAGACTTCATGTCCCTAAAAATAAGAACATGACAAGACTGGTATGGAAGATTTTGACAATAACTTGGAAAAACTCCATTTGGTGTCCTGAGAAAAGTGTCTTCAAAGCATCTGATGAAGTGGGATTTTCTCCTCCGAAAGCTCATGCAATAAATAAATTTGTTAGTCTTTAAAAGTGCCACAGGACTCCTTGTTTGTTTGGCTGAAAAAAAGAAATTGTTCATAACTTTTTATAAGACTAAGGACCAAACTATTCCTTCCTCTTCTCTGGAACTCTGCAGTGAGACATTCTGCTTATTCAGGATGAATGGTATCAGCATTCCTCAGAGAGCGAAAGGAAGCATACTGTGCAGTGCTACTTAGATCTATATGTTCCTATCCTCCCAGCAGCACCTGAAGCCAAGTGCTGAACTTGCCCTGTTCGGATTCTGAGGATTTTACTGGATGAACTATTCAGTCTCTTTCTTCTTTCTCCATCAAAGCATCCAAGGGACAACTACTTATGGCATACTCCTAAATTCTGCACATCATGAGCACTCAGGAGTGATGATAATGCTGGAGAAATGGAAAGGTTCCTTTGTGCTTCTTTTCTCCACTCATCTCTCACACACCTAGGTAGAACAAGCAAACCTTAGGCCTGGTCTACACTACAGGTTTGGTCAATGTAAGCTACACTGCATCAATCTAACTGTGCAAGTATCATCATTTAAATTTGGCTCCTGCCAACGTAAGTGTCACAAGGGGGTAGCAGTGTTAGTCTAGTTCAGCAAAACAAATAGTCCTATGACACTTTTAAAGACTAACAAATTTATTTCTCCATGAAAGCTCATTCAATAAATACATTTCTTAGTCTTTAAAAGTGCCACAGGACTCCTTGTTTGTTCTACATCAATTTAGTAACTAACTCGACCTCTCTGAGCAAAATAGAATCAATGCAATAAGGTCAACATGGCATCAGTGTAAACAATGCATTGCTTACATCAACTGTTACTGGCTTTCAGAAGCCATCCCACAATACCCCACACTAACAATGCAATCAATACAAGGGATCCTACTGAAAATGCACACCATCAACACAAGGAACCAAGTGTGCACACACACAAGCAATTTAATAGCTGCAGTGGTTATATGATGACATCAGTTCGGTCAACATAATTTTGTAGCGTACATGGACTGAGTCCTACATGTAAGAACTGTTTCCACAAATGGTAAAGCTAAAACATTTTTTACATGTTCAGAATTCCCTGGTAGAATTGTTTACAAATGCAACATGAATCTTCTACTATGTTTCTTTAGCACCAAGGAGGCAGTTACTTTTAAATGCTGTCAAGTGGATATTTTGTTTCAGTAACATGGTAACAGCTTTACAGACACTATAATGTTTGAAAGCAAACGGATCCAATTATACAGGCATTTGAATTTTAGGAAAAGTGGGTTTTTTACTAATGGAAATTTTCACAGAAAATGTCTACTTTCCTCTCATACTTTATAGGGCTTTGGGGGAGGAGGGGAACCATCAAAATGTGAAAATTGAAGGGTTCCCCCCCCTCAGAATTTTCAATACACTGCCCTACCTCGCAAAATAATTGTTGAAAACTAAATAATTTGTGTTTGTATACCTTTTCCTCACCAGCTCATTAGAAAATACCTGACACATTCCTATCTAAGAAGCAAATATTCCTGACATTTGTGGTAGGAACCGATTGTTATTGTTTCAGGTATTTACACTAACAAACAAAAATAGGCAGAATGAGTTATTACTGATTTGCTATAAGGCTATTTGAAGAATAAATTGACTTCCTCAAGTGTTACACAAATCTCAATTCTAATAGTCTCATGAAAGCTCTGTTCATAGAGTAGAGATAGGTCCACCAGTCACATCTCAGAGGAGCATTTTGACTTCAGAAAATAACATGTTGGAATATACAAATAGAACGAAAAAAGAATTCATCCAGCTACACTATCAAATAAATCTAACTATCTTATATAACAACAACTACAATGGAACAATTCTAATAATAAATCCTAGAAGTATAATACAAAAAATACACAACCAGTTCTCTAAAAATCCATCAGACTCAATTATGAAGTCTCACATGTCATAAAAAAGATAGTCTATTTTTGTCCTGCTGGAGGAAAGAATTTTTTAAAATACTCTATCTTAAGACATTAGGAAGTTCTCTCCTTGAAGGACAATGAAAGAGATTATTTCTCTAACTAAACTTTGTTCACTGACTGAATGGCTTCCATAGAGTCACATGGCAGTGCACATAGAGAGCAGACAATGCAAAGGTTACATCATGAGGAAGAACAAAAATTAGCCATCTCTAGCAAATAGCATCAAACAGAAAGTTTTCAGGAGCTAGCTAGATTATATAGAAAGGAAGATTTTTTCCTAGAAACTTTGGATCACAATGAGGGTAAACAACTTACTCTCTGACATTTAGCCAAACTACAAGGAAGTTATTCTCCTTGATTTATGAAACGTTAGTTTAAAATACAGAAAGAACTAACTTCTCTTCAACAGCAACAGAGGGCATTTACTGAAAGGCTGATTCTACGTATTTTCTCTGAACATAAGATCTAGTTTCTTCATTCCCTTCCTCCATTCTTTTCCCCAACCGTAAGGCGCTTGCTACTCATCTTCATCCCATCTTCAAAGCTACTGAATCCCTCATCCCTTCTTACTTTAAAAAGAAAATGCATCTAACCTTCACTACTTCCAGCCTTTGTGTTAGCTATCCTCTGTTCACAGGCCTCTTTGTATGACTACCTCTCTATATATACTGCACTGCTATTGCTATCATTGGCACTGTGTGTGTAGATTGAGGACAATATATGATTCATAGATTTGATTATATAAAAGGTAAGAATAGTTTTCCTTCTTTGCTTTAATTTTACTTCTTTAAAGTCACCTATATCTTCTTTATCTATAAAGAATATTTAATTAAAATAAAACACACTGCCTCTAATTTTGACCCACTGAGATTAATTTATTAAAATGTGAATTTAAATCACATTCTGCCTCTGAAGAAGCATATACTAATAAGAATGACAACATATTTTAACAGCTAATGTGATTGAATTATCAAATATTATTAAACAGAATTAATCTGTCAGATTAAAACCCCAGTTACTTAATTACTTTTCCTGATTTTATCTGCTGTTTCATGACTCAAGTGTTTTAATCCATAATTCTTAACAGGAACTGCACTATGCAAAAAATGAGAAAAACATTAGGAATTAATTTAACCTCCGTATCTGTACTAACAGGAAAGTTCTTTATTTAATCCCATCTTGTAAATATTATTTTTATGACTATTATATCTTTGAAGATTTAAATCCTGTAGAAAATGTAAAACTACAGTCTATTCTTTCAAACAAGATATTGGGTGAAAGCAAACCTGTTAAAAAATACAAAGAAATACACACACTAATACTTTTTATGAGGCTCTGAACAAAAGTGACAAAAGCAAAGGTGAAATATTCTATCAGCCTAATTTTCCTCTATGATACTGGTTTTACACTAACATAACTCCAAACACCTCAAAGGAAATTATTCTGATTTATCCAAAATCAAGGCCTATATGTTCTCTAATTTAGACACAATAAAACACAAATACACTTGGGAGCAGCATCTGGTCTTGTTTTGTCAAAATAATTAAGAGTCCCTAGCAATCATTAGCAAATGAATAGTATATGCTAAATACCAACACCATCATGTTGCAAAACTTTTGGAAACACATCATCAGCCCCAATAATGTTTGTTTAACCTGTTATGAACATGATTCTGCCTTCTGACCAGGGCCGGATTACCACAGAGGTTAAAGGGGCTGAGCTCTGGGCAAAAGGGGGACCCTGGGCGCCAGCCCCTAAAACCCCTGCTAAAATTGGGCGCCCTCCACCCTGCTGGCAGGGCAGGAGCACTGAGAGTGCTGCTGTCCTGTGGCACTAGGGAGGAGGCAGAGCCCTGGAGCCAGAGGCTGGGCTCTCTGCTCCTGCCTCGCCCCTGGGCCAGCTAGTCTGCCCCTGGAGGAAGGGTAGGGTGGGCCAGAGCCTGTTCGCTCTGCCTGGGGAGCAGAGCCGGCTGGCACAGCCTCAGCTTCGGTGCAGCTTTTCAGGGCCTGCGGCCCGGGGGGGGGGGGGGGGGGGGGCGGCACCGGGTGCAGCCGTGCTGCATGCCAGCCCTCCCCGCCCTCCAGGGCAGATTTTAATTTAATTTTAATTAAATAGACTGGTGGCCCTTCAGAGTTTTAAAAATTATATTTGTGGCCCCCAAGCCAAAAAGGCTGGGAACCACTGGGTAAGCACAACTCCCACTGACTTGCTGCTTTTGCTGTAGTATAAGCAAATTCATCCACGCTTACATGAAAGCTTCCTTTCTCCAAGTATAAATCTACAGATCAAGATCAGATGGATTTCAGTTTATCTGCAGCCCAGGAGATAAAACCAGTTTCAAAATTACTGGAGGAAAAAGCTGCAGTCCAGCTGCTGAAGACACAGCCAGTTGAAAATAATTGCCACAACAGGACAACTGCCTGGTCAACAGACTAAAAGATGAGCTAATCAGATATTTTCTTCAAGTGGGTGCTTTATGAAAAGGTTGAGAAACAGATTCGGGTCCCAGTGAGGGCCTATGAATCTAAAGTGGCTGCTGGGTGGGGTGGAGGGTGTGGAATTGGGGGACTTAGAATATATTTGATGATTAGGAGAGGTTGAGGATCTCCTTTTGCCTAAACCAACAAAGTCTTGTGGCACTTTTAGGCTATATCTACACTTACAAAAGCTAGTTCAAATTAGTTACCGATAATTCGAACTAACTATTTCAAACTAATTTTAGTTAGTTCGAATTAACTTAATTTGAACTAGCATGGCCCCACTGGAATGCTAGTTCGAACTAGCCATGTCCATGCAGGGCACTTGCTTAGTTCGACTTAGTGAGTTGCATGAAGGTCAATCTGCTCATCAGTTCGAACTAAGCAGTTAGTTTGAACTAATATGGCCACATTGACTTAAATCAAACTATTTCGAATTAAGGATTAGTTTGAACTAAGCAATCGAATTAAGGAAGCCCTTAATTCAAACTAATGAAAGCCTAATGTGGCCAAGGCTTAAGTTAGTTCAAATTAAGCTTCCTTAATTCAAACTAACTTGCAAGTGTAGACATAGCCTTAAAGACTAGTCAATTTATTTATCACATGAGCTTTCGTGGGAGAAAATCCCACTTTGTCAGACTAACATGGCTACTTCTTTTTGCCTACTGTCCTAAGTATGGCTGACTAAATGACATCTTGTCCTTCGGTGTAGACACTGATAAGGCCCTTCTGCAGGAACTCTAAAATATGGCTCATGCTGGACAACTGTTGTGGTCTGTATGCGCTAAATGTCAGTCATAGATGCAGATATTTAATATAGAAAGATTCTTTCCTTAAATCTAGTAGGGTGAAGATGAGCTTTTCAGATCATTCTCTCTTTTTCAGGTGTCATGCTGCCAGGCAAAATTTAGTCTGTCTGGTTTGGGTTGTGAAACTAAAAGCTCTATTTCCATCATGGCTGAATTAAAGGAGTAGGTTCATAAAATACAGACTCCCATGCAGTGCCACTAAGATTACTAACATTCTTATCAATCTTCATCTTCTGAATTGTGCTTGAAAAGGTGTAAGAGAGCTCTTGACCAGAAATGAAAAACTGTACAACCCCTGAGTTCACAGGGGTTGTTCCTTCCTAATGGGCTTGCAATTTCATGTCTAGTTCCTTTAATATTCTTGGATGCAGATTATCCAGACCCTGATTTGGTCCCATTAAACTGTTTGAATTTGGCTTCCATGTCAGAGATGATAATTTCTATCTCCATATCCTCATTCCCATTAGCCAGACTGCCATTATCTCTAAGATCTTCATTAGTTTCATTGAAAATGGAGGAAAAGTTTTTGTTTAGATACTGGGCCATTTTTAGATTATCCTTAACCTCCACCCTATCCTCAATGCTTAGTATTCCCACTTTCTTTCTTTCTTTCTTTCTTTCTTTCTTTCTTTCTTTCTTTCTTTCTTTCTTTCTAATTATATGATTAGAGAACCTTTTACTATTGGTTTTAATTCCCAAAGTCCAAATCTACTTGGCTTTTGACATTTCTCACTTTTTTCCTATATTTCCAGAAATATTATCTCTCATCACTTGCCCTTTCCGGACAAACAAACAAACAAACAAAAAAACAGTCAGAACAAATCGACTGTGCAGTACTGAACTAACTGAAAAATTGTGCAAGCTTCTTTCCTACTGATTCATTGTAAAACTAATTTCTTTTTAAAATGGCGCTATAACATCTGGAAAATTATTGTTTTTATGTTTATTTTATGAGATTTTTTCCAGGAGTAGTATATTCAATACTAATCAACATAATTTATTAGAGTGAGAGAAGGCTTTACATAAATTAGAACTATACAATATCAATAGAGCACACATTAAATAAATTAAGAACTAGCTAATTGACAGCTGAAAAAGTAGTTTCAATCAAAAAAATCACTGAAAGGAAGAGTCTCTAGTGGGGTTCCCCAGGCACTGATACTAGGCCCTATGCTATTCAAATTTTCATCAATTATCTCAAAGTAAATATCAAATTACTGCTGATAAAATTTGCAGATGACACAGAGATTGACACAGTAGTAACCAATGAGGACAACACAGTCATGCAAAGCCATCTAGATCACTTGGTGTAAACTGGACCCATTCAAACAAACACAATGTGTTTAATGCACAGTCAAATGCAAAATATATAAATCTAGAACCAAGGAAATGCAAGTCATGCCTGCAGAATGGAAAACTGTATCTTGGACAGCAATGACTCTGAAGAGAATTTAGAGTCTATAACTGGACAAGAAACTGAATGTGAGCTCCCAGTGCAATGCTGTGGCAAAAAGGGCTAATATGATCCTTTAATGTGGAGTAGGTTTAGAGAGGTCAATTTCCTCTCTGTAAACTAGAATATTGCATCCAGTTCTCAAATGCACGTTGTAAAAGATTGAGACAATGCAGAAAAAATTATTCCAAAGCTGGTGAAAACATCTTAAAGTGAAAGACTTAAAGAATTCAACATGTTTAGCTTCTCAAAAAGAAAATTGAGAGGTGACGATTACAATGTCAAGATCCTCATGGTGAGAAAACACAGTGTGTTAAAGTCTTCTTTAATTTAGCAAACAAGAAGTTAAACATGATTTTTTTTTTTAAACAGTGACGTTGATTAATCACTGGAACAAACTACAAAGGGAAGTGATGAATTCTCCATTTCTTGATGTCTTTAAAATCAAGACTGGTTGTCTTTTTGAAGACATGCTTCAGGCCAAAGACACGGTACCTGGCTCAATAAAAGAATAACTTGGTGAAATTTAATTAATGGATGGTGATATACAGGAACTCAGAGTAGATGATCTAATGGCCACTTCTAAATCTATGACCAATCTAGAGGGGAAACATAACTAAATAAACTTAGATTCAGAGTCTCCGAGGGAGGAAAGGAGAACTCCGGCATTTGTCTCACTCTCTCTCTTTTTGGAGACTAGGTTTTTCCCAAGCCCTTTGCTCTACAACAGATAAGAATGGGAAGGGACTATTAAAAAGTAAGTTCATAGGAGGCTAGCCCCCCCTCCCCTTTTTTTTTTAATTGGATGTCTTTTCTGGCAGCACCTCTTTTTGTAACCTATTTTTACTTTATTTCACAGCATCACTTGACTACACTAGAGATAAGAACTCTCAAACTCCTTGAAAGAAGCAGCAGATGGAGGGGAACTCCTTGAAAGAAGCAGCAGATGGAGGGGAACTACTTGAAAGCAGCAACAGATGGAGCAGATATAAGAGCAATGTTTGCGCTTCATAGTTTATCCAGCTGTCTTCCAGAGTCAGCCCTCTTCTCCAGTAACCACACCTCCGCCATCTCAGGTTCCTTTTGAAAGATGTGGGAAAGGGACCTGAAGTCAATGCTTTTCAGGGGGGTGACACTGAGCACTTAAGGGAAAGGCCCAAGTCTCCACCTTCCTGGAGAAGACAGCAGAGTTGTTGCTACCAAAGTAAAAAATAACCCCATTAGGGGAAATCCTGATTACAGCACAAAATATCCAGTAGGTACTACTGCAGAGCAAATCCCATTTGGGCTCAGTTTACTAAAAATGAAGACTCTATTGTTTTAAGACTCTATTAAGGCAACAGTTACTGAGTATCAGAAGGAATCTTTTCCTACGAAGGGCATATTTCCCACCAACATTTAGAATCGGCTTCAAACTGGGGAGCAAGGAGAAGTGAAGAACCATAATGCATTCATCCAAGAAAAAAAGACCAATGTAGGAAGCAATAAGCATGGAACTTTAGTACAAATTCAGAAACAGACATACTTAAGAAAACCACTGAAATGAGTGTATTTGTACACTGCCTAGTAGGAGATCCTGTTTCTGTAAATGTCTTTTTGGTACTGCCACAGTACAAATATTTTCAAGTCACCTACTAATAACATTCTGAAATCAGAAGAAGGCCTTAGGAAACTCTGTAGAAAGGGAAAGAACTGTAGGGTCTGTCATGAAACTAAAAGAAAGGAAAAGTACTCGCTCTTTTCCCTTTCATCAATTATCTAGGGACTAATATGTCGACAGTCAACAATGCATCACACAAGAAAGGGGAAATTAAAACAAAAAGGCACAAACCCTAATGAAAGGAAAGATTTAGAGAGGATCAGCAGCTGCCCACAGAATTCAACTCTGGAGAGAAGAGCCAATTATTCAACTCTCTCTTATAATACTGACAAAAGGCATGGAATTGGCTGTCAAATAAGACCCAACTCAAGGAAATGGTAGAATTCCGTTGTATCCCATTAGCTGTTAGACTGCACTGTCAAAGCCATCAAGAAATTGCATCTAGAAGGTATTTCTCCCACCAAAGAAGGACTCTGAAAATGAAACACATTAATATGCACATAGTAGTATAGCTACAAGCTACTTGGATGCAAGAAGTGCATTTTATGTCCTTTATTTTTAATCTACTAGGACAAACAAAGGAAGTTATGAGAAGGGAAATTCACATTAGTATACGCTCTGTGCAACTCTCTAGAATAATCTCACTTGCCCCACAAGAAAAACTGATGAGGCAGAAACAGGAAAACTATCCTTTATAACAGTTGTAACAGAGAGGCAAAATAAACATTTGAAAAAGCATGCAACACCATATCGCCTAAGACCCAAAGATTTAAAAATGCTCTTTCTCCAACAAGTTCTTGGCAGTCTACACATAACTTCTATTTCAGGCCTAAAAGAATATTACCACTTCTGGGGCAAATTATAATTCTTAGTACTTATATAGAGCTTTTGATATTCAAAAAGCCATACAAAGACTAACCAACTGCTCTCCATGAAACCTATGAGGAGGAAGAAAGGGAGGGGGTGGTGCATTACTACCTTCATTTAATAAAGAGGATAAAGATCAACTGGATAAAACTGAACGCAGACCAGACGGGGATTACGCTGGTGGAAAGAGCACTTTGAAATGCTTCCCTCCCCTGTAAATCTGAGGACATCTGCCCCCAAAGTGTCAGAATCATTTGGGTTCAGTACTATTGGATGCTCAAATAGATATGATAACAAAAAGTACCAAGGTTAATCTGTCAGTGGCCAGAAGACTGAACCACAGACTTCACACACAAATCTAGCCATGGTGATCCACATATTCATGATCTCCATCTTGGATTACTAGATCACATAACTAGAAATGAAACCTTAATACAGCTCCAACTAGGAAAAAAAAAACCACAGGAGACCTTCTGCCTACCCACATAGGTCACTAAATATACCATCCTAGTGCTTTCAGTCTATATTGGTTCTCAGCTCACAGAGCATATCAATGGGAGAGCTAGACTTATAATGCAAGAGACCCTAGCTTCTCCTCTCCATGCTCACATTTCTAGAATAGACTATGTTGCATCACATGATCTTTTCTACCTTTTTGACTTGCATCTCCTTTTCTGACAATAATTGCATTATGGGCTTTAACTTTAATGCTCATACTCAAATTATTGGGTTCATGGAAATATGACACTGCAGTTGGCTCCTTGCCTGCTTTTTCTCTTCTTCCCTACACTCTCCTTACTTTTCCTTCTGCTGCTCCTTTATGAGCAATTGATTACTGAGGCCTTGTACACATGATCACTTTATCGCGCATTAACAATCATTACCGCGCAATACCAACAACAGCGTACACACATGCAATAGGACTATTGCGCGTTAACTGCCTTGTTGTAGCGCAATACAAAAACCACCTCGACGAGGGTGGTAGCAGTTAACACGGAACAGCTGTTGCGCCTTTCCACTCGTGTGTACACTTACCGCACAATGATTGGCCTCCGGAAGTGTCCCAGCATTCCAAAGTCGTCCCCTCTGGTCTTCCCCCCACCCGCTCTGTGGCCATGACGAAACAGTCCCCACCCTGATCAGATTCCCGGGATTTTCGAATTTCTCGTCTGTTTCACTTCCTGTTCTCTTCCTCGTGGAGTGGAGTGCAGCTCCGATCTTCAGTAGCAATGGCGGCCCGTCGTGGAAGACGCGCACCCCTTTGGAGCACGGCAGAGGTGCTGGACCTGATCAGCATCTGCGGAGAGTCCGCTGTGCAGGCGCAGCTACGCGGCAGCAGGCGAAATTACGATACATTTGGCATAATTTCTCGGGCCATGTCAGAGAGAGGTTATGATAGGGACACTGTGCAGTGCAGATCAACGGTGAAGGAGCTAAGAATAACCTATCACCGAGAGAAGGAGGCAAACCGCCGTTCGGGATCAGCGCCTGCTACATGCAGGTACTATAAAGAGATCGAAGCCATCCTCACTGAGGACCCCACAACCACTGTAAAGAGTCCCGTGGACACATCGGGCCCCCCTCATCCACTGAATGCCAGACCCAAGCAGGATGAGGACGTGATCGAGGAGGAGGAGGAGATGGAGGATGACCTGGAGGAAAGCGCAACAGCGTGTAGCCAGGAGCTCTTCTGCACCCCCGCTGAGACGTCCACCCAAGACATGAATTGCAGCATGTCCTCTGAGGCAGCAGAGGGGGGTTCCGGTAAGTTTCTCTTTCATGCAGCTATGGCTCCTGCTAAAATATCATTGTCCGGGGCGGGGGTGCTTGCTGTCTCGCTGTGCACGCTCTTTACTCTGCATTCATTAAAAGTGCATCAACACAAGCAGTAATTGTCAAAAAATCATCTGTATTTAGGTCAGTAAAGGTTTCCTCGATGTACCTCCAGAGCCTACTACTCAGGTTAAATGGGAGAGCATTTGTGTCCACGCTCCCAAAAAAGGATACTCTGCCTCGCCAGCTGCAAAGCACAGCCCTGGGAACCATGGCAGCACACAGTGCAGCAGCATACGGTCCTGGCTTGCAACCGGTGGCATGTAGGATATGTATTCTAGCTGGCAGGGGCACTCTGAGAAGAGAGATATCGGGTTCCATCTGTGTGCCCTGTGCAGAATGTTAGCCCCCAGTAAGCTTTCTATTAGGACGTACCTTGTCCGCTTCAGCGAAGCATAGGGATGTTGACTGCCCTGTACCTTCCAGTGGAATGTGCTACTAGAAGGTTACATTGGTTATCTAGGCTCTGTGTTAACAACAGCTTTATTATTATTTTTTTTTTATTAGATTTGACCTTCACAAGGCCGGTGTCTACCCCAGCTGACCGCATGAGAAAAATTCGGTGACGTGCTCGAAGAAACAGGGAGGATATGTTTCAGAACCTGATGAAAACATGCACAGGAATCCGCGAATGAGAATCGAGCCTGGAGAAAGGAATCCCAAGAGAGGAGGCAGAAACACAGGGACGAACTGATAAGCGTGATGAAGGAGCAAACAGAACTGCTCAAGAGCATGATTGCTTTGCAGACCCAGGAGATTAATGTACGGGCTCCACTCCAGACAGTTCAGCTGTGTCTGCCTCCCACACCCCGTAGTCCTTCAAAGAATTTCTTTGAAGGCCACCCGTCCCCCTGGTACACTGCAACATCCAGTCCCCCCCAGAGCTTCTTTTTAGAGACCCGCAGCTACACCCACCTATAACCTCCCTCCCCCTTTAGGTTTTAATAAAAACAGCGACAAATAATTTGAAGAGTGGCTTTATTTGTAAACATTGAAAATCTCATAAGGTGCACCTGATGCGTCCTGGAAGTTAACTAGGGGAGGGCATCATTGAAATGGTCCCTGAGTGCCTCCCTTATGCGAGCAGCTTCTCCTTGGGCCCCCCTAATACTCCTAGTGGCTGGCTGTTCATATGCTTCCTCGAGGTACTGTGCCTCCATAGCCCACCCCGGGGAAAACTTTTCTCCCCTACTTTCACAAATGTTATGAAGGACACAGCACGACGCAATCACAGCAGGGATGTTGTCCTCCGCCAAATCCAGGCTCCCATACAAACAGCGCCAGCGCCCTTTAAAACGGCCGAAGTCACACTCCACAGTCATTCTGCAGCGGCTCAATCTGTAATTGAACCACTCCTTGTTGTGATCTAGGTTACCGGTGTATGGCTTCATGAGCCATGGCATCAGTGGGTATGCTGGGTCTCCGAGGATGACTATGGGCATCTCCACATCCCCCACTAATTTTTTGATCAGAGAAGAAGGTACCCCCTTGCAGCTTCTGGTACAGACCAGTGTTCCTGAAAATGCGGGCATCATGAACTTTTCCCGACCACCCAGCATTGATGTCCGTAAAACGCCCCTTGTGATCCACGAGTGCTTGCAGCACCATGGAGAAGTAGCCCTTCCTGTTTATGTTCTCGGTCGCGAGATGGTCTGGAGCCAAAATCGGGATATGTGTGCCGTCTATGGCTCCCCCGCAGTTAGGGAATCCCATGGCAGCAAAGCCGTCCACAATCTCACTAACATTGCCCAACGTCACCGTCCTCCGTAGCAGAACGCGATTGATGGCTCGGCACACTTGTGAGAGGGCTAATCCGATGCTGGACCTCCCGACTCCAAACTGGTTTGCAACCGACCGGTAGCAGTCAGGAGTCGCCATCTTCCAGACAGCAATTGCAACACGCTTCTCCACAGTTAGGGCTGACCTCATGTTGGTGTCTTTACGTCGCAGGGCAGGGGCCAACTCTGAACACAGTTCCAGAAAGGTTCTTTCCGCATTCGAAAGCTCTGTACCCACTGCTCTTCATCCCACAGCTGCATAACAATGCGATCCCACCACTCAGTGCTCGTCTCTCGCGACCAGAAACGGCGTTGCACCGTGTGCAGATGATCGGTGAAGGAGCTGAGCAATGCGGTGCTGTTGCTCTGCATGGCATCGATCAGCCCCTGCTCCTCAGTGTCCTCGTCTGACTCGGAGCTCATTGCGTACTGAGCAACCAGCCAAGATGTATTTAGAGTGCTGAAGGCGACAGTGGAGATCAGAGCAGGATCCATGCTGTCGCTGTTGTGATTGCTCGCAAGTTGTGCGGTGTGTCAGTGCACTGTTGAAAATAGGCGCGAGTTGCTATTGGCAATGAGGAAGACGCAAGGGGAACACAGTGCACCACGGGAAACTGAGAGTTCACCCATGGCACTTTGCGTTCCTTTCCTTCATCCCAGGATTCCAAGCACCGATTCAGGGAAAACTGAACTATGGGATAGGTGCCCAGAAATCATTGCGCTACACCGCGATATTGCAAAGAATTGTGTTGCGTTGCAAGGAGCGACGTGTGTACGCGCTCTCCCACAATAAAGATCATGTGTTTTTTATAGCGCGATTGCCATGTTGCGCTTTAATCTGCTCATGTGTACATAGCCTGAGTGACATTTCAAAGATAAATCACCTCTCATCTTCTTTTCACATCTGTCCTCCTAAATTGATTTGTATTTGATTTAGCAATCCTGTTAATCAAGTTCAGACAGCAAATAAACCAACAGAGGAAGAGGTATAAAAATGGACAAAACTATGGTTACTTATACATGTATATGTGGTAACATTATTACATACAATATTACATTAAAGAAATATTAAGGTTGCAATTACAGCTGGTCAAAACATGGAATTTTCATTGTGCTGGAAATTTTGACATTTTGAAATGTGTTTTTATTCTGAATTGGATTAAAATCAAGTGGATTGAATTCCAATGAATTGGAATTTCTGAATAAATTTCATTTAAAAATGTGTTTCAGAATTTTGAAATGTAATTTAAAATTTGATTTTTTTTTGTTTTTTAATTGTTAACATTATTTCATTAGAGTGCAGTGTTACTACTAATAGTGTGTCATAATTGACATGATTGTTGAAATATTCTATCACTTTTATTCTATTTTTAAAATCATTAAGGACAGTACTGATTGAAACATCTTATCTTCTTTTCTAGATCAAAAGAGCCTCCTGTTTGTGTACTAATAAAACATTTTAATCCAGAGGTAAGGGCACTTACCTGGGATGTAGAAGACCCAAGTTCATTAATCAGGGGTAACAGGGACTTGAACCTAGGTCTGCCACATTCCAGTGCCTGATCACCCCTTGGAATAGTAGGGGTCTCTGCAAAAAAAAACTTTGAAGGGGGCTTTGTTTAATCTCAGTGTAGAGTGGGAAAATTTTTGAAATCTCAAAAAATTTCGTGGGACAGGAAAACTGTTTCCTTCTGATCTCTAGTCCTCACTCCTCTGCATTCCAGCCAGGCCATCTTCCTCTTCCCCACACTGCCTGTGTACTGGCAGAGGGATCACTATGGCTTGAGAACAGGGAAGAGAGTCTCACTGCTTTCCGTTCTGGTGTCCAGTGCCAAAGTGGCCCTCAGCAGCCATGAGGAGCAATTGCAGGAAAAAGTCAGCTTACCCCTGGGCTCTGCTAGAAGATGCTCAGTGAGCTCTGTGAGGGTAAAGCATACTCATTGGAGATGGACTGCTCAGAGAATTTTGTTGCCAGATGCTGAGAATCTTTTTCTGGGTGATTTTTAGAAGTGTATGACAAGGGCAAATGTGGGTGCATTTTCAGAGGGACAGCCAAATACACCTCTCTGGCCCTTGGGTCATCATCTTCCCAAATTTCAAGTCCCTGTCTCCCTGCTTTGAAATACCAGCTCTTTCCTTTGAAAAACCTGTACGAATTTTTTAACATAGGCAAAACAATAGTATTCCCCACTACTTCCACCCACTCTTCTCCAGTCTCATGCAACCACAGGAAACAGTGAACTGTTTTTGCTGATGCTTCAAAAATGAAGTAAATAAACTACCAGAAGCAGGCACCAACATGCCACATTTTAACCATACGAGATGAAGTTTTTCAAAATTTAAATCTTATAATGGAAAGCAGTAGGCAACCTTAACTATAGGTGCCATTGCCAGCTCTGGCTACAATAGATGTCAGACCAACACAACTTTGAATAAATTCATACCAGTATCCTTTTCAATATAGTAACTTCACATACCTCTGATGATCTGAAGTATTTTGGCTGAACTAAACATCTTATAAAGCAGTGGTTTTCAACCCTTTTTCATTTGTGGACCCCTAAAACGTTTCAAATGGAAGTACAAACCCCTTTGGAAATCTTAGCTAGTCTGCAGACCCACAGGGGTCCATAGCTTGAAAACAACTAATAGATAAAGAAAAGGTTCCTGTTTTGTCATAAGAAGGAAAATATTTTAATTAGAACTGTGGGAGCCAAATAGTTAAACTGCTCCTTGAAAGATTGCAGTGGGTTAGAGTGCACAGGATTTTATGCCCATTTCCTTCTTGGGCCCCTTTCTCATGCTGTGAAGTGACCCCGCAAAGGAGCTTTTCCATCAGAATGTTATTCCTGGGTTATTGTGTGGACTTTTAGCTTGCTTCCTGTGCCCCGGGAGATCTTATGATTAAAGTTGGGTGGCTGACCTGGAAAATTCTGCATCATCTGATAAGATGTTTGAGTTCTCTTCAGATACAATGGCCAAACACTAAACTTTTAAAAAAATTAAAATTAAAAAATCCCCACCCCCTACCCCAATATCTCTGAATGAATTTTACTGCTTCTATTAATAGTTGACATTCAGAGAAAGATGGGGACAGAATGCTTTCCCCCATTCCTACTGAATTCACTAAACTGATAGAGGCTCCCTTCCCTACTCTCCAAATCCCTTGGTCCTCACAAATCCAAACCAAAATAGGATCCAGCTGCCCCAGTTTGTTTAAACCCATTCCCTGCCACTGGAAAGTTTCCTGCCAGCAGTTTAGTTTCCTATGGGACACTGTGATAGAGTGGAGGAGGGAAACCCTCCCCAGCTGCCTCTGTCACCCTAATCCAGGGGGCTGGGCTGAGGCAGTGCAGGTCAGCAGAGCAACAAACTAAAAGTTCCAAGGAGTAGCAGATGGCAGCTGTCCACACTGATTAGGTGAAGCCAGAGCCCTGACTAATGAGGCAAAGAGGAATAGCTGGCTACCTGGCCAGGGAAGGTATAAAGAACAGCTCTGGAAACCAGGAAGGAGAGACATAGCCAAGGAGGGTGGGGAGGACTGGGAGACAGGCTGATTTCTGGCCTGAAGGGGCAAACTACCTGAGCCTCCAAGCCCCTAGAGTGCCTGGGGCTGGAACTGATGATGTACACTGTCAATAAATGAGCATGAGTGACTGCAGCAGAGAAAGCTATGAGTCCTTTGCACCAGGGGGAAACCCTGAGGGCAAGAAGCACAGCACTACACACACTTATTTAATGAAACATAAGGACCAACCTGGTACATTCAGCCATAGTAAACAAGTATTAGACACACTAGCAAAATAACAGTGAAAACATTTAAGTGATTATAAATCAGGAAGAAAACCACATTTAGTATTCTATATTCAGTCGCAAAGCCATTCAGTACTGTCACAAAGACACTGCCGCGTTGTCTAGCAATTGAGGATTAAGGTATCACTGTCAGGTTGTTTAAGACCAAAATCAAGGTTCTGTAAAAACAGGATCCCACACTTTGAAATGCTAAAGTTTTATGTCTGGGTGTGTGCAGGATAAATAATTAGTAGAAAATATATATACTAAAATCTCTAAATTTGAGACAATCACTTTGAATATTAGAGATTACTAATTTTATGTTTCATAACCTTTTGCCACAGGGTAAAGAAATAGCCACAATGACACAAAAGTATGACAGCTACAGAACAAAGAAGATCAAAAGATCACCATGGTTTGCTTCTGAACTTGAAAGATTGAACTCTTAACCACAAACAAAGCTACATTTGAAGAAACACTTCTCTCCTATACATGAAATCTAGTTGTTTGAGTCTAGACATGTGGGAGTTTGAGTCCGACTCTGACCACTTTTATTAATATCTGTAGTCTATGCTGTATGACTCTGAGATACCCTAGAGCTTAAAGATAGCTTCGACAATTGCCTCAGATGTAATTTGAATTAGCCATCAGTAAGACTCTTTTATGGAAAGAGTTCCAAAGGGGTAGCCATGTCGGTCTATTGCAGAAAAACAAACAGAGTCCTGTGGCACTTTTAAAGACTAAGGCCATGTACACAATACAGGAATAATCACGCAACAAGCCCGTTGTGCTTTAAAAGTCACGTGGTTTTTGTTGCGCAGGATCGTGTACACACTCCACCGCCTGTGATGGAACAGAGCCCCCCCCCCTGCAATTCGCGATTTCACAAGAAACCCAATTGAATTGTGGGAACCTATCCCACAGTTCCATCCATCCTGATTTGGCGCTAAGAATCCTGGGTAGAAGGTGAGTAGCACTGAGCACCATGGGTAAAGTCTTGGTTTCCCATGGTGCATTCTGTTCCCCTTGCGTCACGAGAGTTGCTACTAGCAACTTGCGCCCATTTTCAACAGTAGCACATTGCTTCCCGGAAGTCCTTTTGCAGCAACATGGATCCAGGTCTGATCTCGACTGTTGCCTTCAGCATAATGAATACATCTCGGCTGGTGGCACAGTATGCGTTCAGCTCTGAATCAGACCAGGATTCGGATGACCCTGTGCTGGTGACTGCCATGCAGAACAACAGCACCGCATTGCTGAGCTCCTTCACAGAGCATCTGCACATGGTGCACCGCCGGTTCTGGTCACGAGAGACAGGCACCGAGTGGTAGGACCGCATCGTTTTGCAGGTGTGGGATGATGACCAGTGGCTACAGAACTTTCGAATGCGGAAAGCCACATTCATGGAACTGTGTGAGGAGCTAGTCCCTGCCCTGCGACACAAGGACACCAAAATGAGAGCCGCCCTCACCGTGGAGAAGCGTGTCACAATCGCGCTGTGGAAAATGGCGACTCCAGACTGCTACTGCTCGGTCGCAAATCAGTTTGGAGTTGGCAGGTCGACTGTCGGGTTAGCACTTTCACAAGTGTGCAGAGCCATTAATCGTGTTCTGCTCCGGAGGACAGTGACGTTGGGCAAAGTGCGGGAGATCGTCGATGGATTCGCGGCCATGGGACTCCCGAACTGTAGAGGGGCAATAG
Organism: Pelusios castaneus; assembly: GCA_007922175.1. NCBI lineage: Eukaryota > Metazoa > Chordata > Testudines > Pelomedusidae > Pelusios > Pelusios castaneus. The sequence continues at coordinate 17,091,601 of ML685763.1, forward strand.
ACGGCACGCACATCCCTATTCTCGCTCCGGAGCATCTTGCGACTGAGTATATTAATAGGAAGGGCTACTTCTCCATGGTGCTTCAGGCACTCGTGGATCACAGGGGGCGTTTCACAGACATAAATGCAGGGTGGTCGGGCAAGGTGCATGATGCTCACATTTTCCAGAACACGGGCCTGTACCGTAAGTTGCAGGTAGGGACCTTCTTCCCCGATGATAAAATTACTGTTGGGGATGTGGAGATGCCCATAGTCATCATAGGAGACCCAGCCTACCCACTGATGCCTTGGCTCATGAAGCCCTATACTGGAAATTTGGATCCCAGCAAGAAGCGCTTCAATTACCGGTTAAGCCGGTGCCAAATGACCGTAGAGTGCGCCTTTGGGCGCTTAAAAGGCCGCTGGCGCTGTTTGCATGGGAGGCTAGACTTAAATGAGGACAACATTCCAGCCGTCATTGCAGCGTGCTGTGTCCTGCATAACCTCTGTGAAAATAGGGGAGAGAAATTTCCCCCTTCATGGGACATGGAGGCTGAGCGGCTAGTTTGCCTTCCAGCAGCCAGCCACTAGGAGTATCAGGGGGGCACAGCTGAGAGCTGTCCGCATAAGGGAGGCACTTAGGGTGCATTTTAGTGATGGGGACTCATAGGACGCATTGCATCACTGTGCAGTAGTGTTCCCAAGCACTATTGGGTGCTGATTGGGGGGTGGAGGGACGGTGCCAGTGGGCATGTACTGTACTATGCTCGAATGAGTGAATACTAAACATGCAACAACTAATCTTATTGTGTATCAATAAAGACACTGTGCAAAGTTCAAGTGATTCAATTTTATTGTTATAAAACGTTAAATATTTACAGTAAGCAGTGCCTGCAAAAGGGGCTATAGATGTATGTAGGTGCGTGTCTCAATGCCATAGCTTGGTACAGGAATGAATGTAACATTGTGCCAGGAGGGTCCCTGGGCTTCAAAGAACTGCTTTGAGGGAGAATGGGGCATGGGGGACAGAAAGTGTTGCTGTGGCTGGGGGGGCGCCGGGGCGCAAGCCTGGAGCAGCTGGGTCTGCAGACCAACCATGGTCTTCAGCAGTTGGGTCTGCTCCTGTAGGATGCTTATGAGGGCATCCTTCTGCTTCTGCCACTTCACATTGTTTTCTTTGCGCTCCTGCCGGCACTCCTGCCTCCATTGTCTAGTCTCCCTTGCTGATGCCTCGTTGGACTGCATCAGCTCCTGGAAGATATCCTCCTTGCTCCTGCGAGGCCTCCTCCTTATCTGTCTCAGCCGGTCAGCTGGCGCAGACCACCGACCGGCGAAGGTCGTTTCTAAGGAAAAATGAAACATCATAAGTAGTGCTATTGTTCTCACTTTGGTTAAGGAGCGGTAATATGCTCTCCCTCCACATTCCGCTGTGCCCACGGGACAGGGCATTGCCGGGGACTGAAAGGGCTTTTGCAAAGGGAGGTTCAGGTTGCCGAGACAAGACACACAGCTCCATGAACTATTTGCAGTGCTCTGGGTGATTAGTTCACATACGGCACTGCCATGGAAGCCGATATCTTGCTGCTTAGAGTGCGTCTGCAAGCCAGAATGCATATCCTGCATGTCACTGGTTTTCAGCCAGGACCGTACGCAGCAGGCTTGTGCGCAGCCATGGTTCCCGCTGCTGTGCTTTGCAACTGGCGAGGGAGAATATCCCTCTATGGGGGAGGGGAAACAGTTGCTCTCCCATCAAATTTAACTAGGAGGCTGTGGAAGTACATCGAGGACACCTTCGGTGATCTCAATGGAGAGGATTTCTTGGCAATTACAGCATGCATTGATGCACTGCTCATGTAATGCGGGGTAAACCCCCCCATCCAAAAAAGAAAAGAAAGGATTAAACTCAAAACGCCTATTTCCTGTCCGCTCTTCATTTGCCCACAAAGCTTATCCAGCTAGCATAGAAGCCACTTCTGATGAAACTTACCAGAGCTCCCCTCTACTGCATCCGAAGACAGTATGGAGAAGGAATCTGGGCAGCACGGGTCAGGTGGCGTAGAGAACAGCTCCTGGCTCCCTAGGTCGGCTGCACCGCTTTCACCCTCCAGGTCATCTTCCTCCTCCATGTCCTCGTCAACGAATTGCTCGTCACCGTCTGCTCCGGTATTCTTTTCATGGGGGTTGCTGATGTGTCCACAGGAGCTTTTGGGGTGGTTGTGGGATCGCCACTCAGGATTGCTTCCAGCTCCTTGTAAAATCGGCATGTAGCCGGCGCTGAGCCGGAGCGCCAGTTTACCTCTCTGGCTCTGTGGTACATAATCCACAACTCCTTCACCTTCGACCTGCACTGAAGAGTGTCTCTCTTGTACCCTTTCTCTGCCATGGCCTGAGAAATCTGGCCAAAAATATCGAAATTCCACCGGCTGCCACGTAACTGTGCCTGCATAGCAGACTCTCCCCAGGTGCCTATGAGATCAAGCACCTCGGCTGTGGTCCAGACTGGAGCACGTTTGCTGCGCTGAGCCGCCATTGCTCTTGGAGTACACAGCTGCAGCTGCACTCCACACCAAGCAAACAGGAAGAGTGAAGAATTCAAAAATTCCCGGGAATGATGGGAGGGCGGGTACAGTAATGTCACAGCCACAGAGTGCAGAAGGAAGTGCAGAAGGGATGGAATTGGAATTCTGGGACATTTCCGGAGGTTTCATATTGCGCAGCAACTGTACACACACGAACTATCGCAGAACAGCTGTTCCGCGGTAGCCGCTACCACCCTCGTTTTGGTGGTTTACATGTTGCGTGGTAAGACGGCTGTTACCGCGCAACAACATGGATTTGTGTGTGGACGCTGTGCCTGTTATTGCGTGATAACACTCGTTATCGCGCAATAACTTTGTAGTGTGTACAAGGCCTAACAGATTTATTTATTTATTTATAAAAGTGCAGTAGGACTCTGTTTTTTTTTTATGGAAAGAGCTGTCATATATTGAGAGATCTCTTTCTCCACACTCACATATACAGAACAGCAGCAAACTGATAAGCCCAACCACTTTGGATTCTTCTAATCAATATTCTAAATATTTTATCTGGTACAAATAACTTTCAAATATGCTCATTAAATTGCAAAAAGTTACTGGTGCTACTTTTGGCAGCCAATCTATTGTAATACTATAATTACTGGATTTTTTTTTTTTTTTTAAGGCTTTATCTTCATAAAATATTGTCACTCACTCTCACCCTATACACAAGCCTAATCCTTTTAAAGGTCCATTGGCTCATGTCTATGATATTTATGGTACAGTACAAAGTAATAACACCAGAGGTAATGTACTAAATAATAATTATGTCAAAATTACTATACTATCCTAAGGGATCACAATTGATTTTCCTATAGAGACAGATAAAGCCAATCCACCAAGAACTATTATCTTTGTGAACGGTTAAGAATCAAAAGGGGAAAGAAAGTTGGGATGCCAGTTAAATAAGAGTAGTAAACAACTTCCTAGCACTATTCCCCGTGTCTCAGATAATAAATTACTACAATAATTTTAAATTTCCTGCAAAGATCCTGTTCACTGTAACTTGGACAGACAAATTCAACAATTACATTTTTAAAATATGATAGTGTTTGCTGCAGGGCTACAATGGGAATGGGCACAGGAACTGAACCAGTGAGAGCCTGCTTCTCTTGTGCTTTCAGTACCATCTCTGCTGGCACCCAGGCAATATAGGGGAGGAATCAGTATGATCCAAATGTAGAGGGACAGAAACCAAGTCTAGGGCATTGCAAGGAGGAATGAGGAGACAAGGGATGGACACTGAAACTGAAGGATGGTAGGGGCAAAGACGGGGATTAACTGAGCAAAGAGACTTGGTCTGGGAGCCAGCAGAAGAAAGGAGAGAGAGAGAGAGAGAGAATTGAGTGGAGGGAAACTGAGTTAAGGTGAGGACTTGGAACCAGTCAGGTGGGCCAGACAAGAAGGCAGACAAGAACTGGGGCTGGCTGGAAAGACACTGGAACAAGGATCTGGGGGAGCTGAAGACAGATTGGATAGTAAACCTGAGAGCCAGTACAGATAGGGAACATGGGAATTGGAGTGGTGGAAGGAGGAAACTGGAGGTCAGAGAGGTGAGTGGAGGAGAGAAAAACTGTTACTAATCTTTTGTAACTATTGTTCTTCAAGATGTGTTGCTCATTTCCATTCCACGTTAGCTGTGTGCATTCCATGTGCACTGTTGACAGAGATTTTCCCCTTAGTGATATCCATTTGGCTGGCTCTAGTGTTCTCTGGAGTCATGCGCTTATGTACTGGTATAAGGGGTGCCACTGGTCCAGCACCGTCAGAGTTCCTTCTTGCCGGATAACTCTGACAAAAAGAGGTCAGAGGGGGGTCATGAGCAACACATCTCAAAGAACGCCAGTTATGAAATGTTAGTAACTGTTTTTTCTTCTTCTAGTGCTTGCTCATCTCCATTCCATGTTAGGTGACTCACAAGCACTACCTCGGGAGATGGGCAAAGCATTTAAGGACATGCTGACTGCAACACTGTTCTTCTGAAAGTGAGGTCATTTCGGGCCTGTTGGGTGATGGCATACTGGGATGCGATGGTATCCGTCAATGACCATGTTGTAGCTCTACAGATGTTCTGGATTGGTACCTGAGTGAGGAACACTGCTGAAAAAGCCATTCTTGTGAATTGAGTGGTCATGATAGCATGAAGCTGTAAGTTCACCTGCTTGTGGCAAGCCCAAATACAGGTAGTTATCCCGGATGAGATCCATTGGGTTGACACAAGTAGGTCTTTCATCCTTTCCACTATTGCTACAAGGAGTTGCATGGATTTACTAAAGAGCTTAGTTCTCTCAATATAAAAGGTGAGGGCCCACTTAATGTCCAACATACAAAGCTGTTGTTCTTGGAGTTCTTGTAAGGTTTTGGGAAGACAGGTAGAAAAATTACCTGGTTGTTATGGAATTTTGACACAACCTTTGGCGGGAAAGCTGGATGGGGGCGCAGTTGGACCTTGTCTTTGAAGAACACCACATAAGATGGTTTTGACATAAGGGCTTAGATCTCAGGGCTTTGATCTGACCAAGGTGATTGCTACCAGGAAGTCAACCTTCCAGCCGAGACATGGCAGGGAGCACAATGCTAAAAGCGCAAAGTGAGGACCCGTAGACTTTGACAGGACCAGGTTTAAGACCCATTGCAGAGTCAGTTCGTGACCCTGAGGATAGAGTCTTTCCAATTTCTTGAGAAACTGGACCTCCATGTCATAAGAGACGTGATCTGCCGTTGATTGGGGAGTGGAAGGCTGAGATAGCAGCCAAATGTACCTTCATAATTGAGAGTGCCAGACGCTGCTGTTTTAGGAGTAGCAAGTAGTCCAAGATAGACTGAAGAGATGATCAAGATGGAAAGAGATCATTTTTGACCAACAAGTGAAACATTTCCACTTGGAGAAGTAGGTAGCCCTTCTGTAAGGCTTTCTACTGCCTAACAAGACCTACAAAACCTGTTCCAAGCAAGCCTCTTCGTCAGGGCTCAGCCATGCAGCATCCATGCAGTTAGGTTTGGGAGATGAGATTCAGGTGAAGTAACTGGCCGTAGTCTTGTAAAATCAAGTCGAGGTGGAGCGGTACCTAGAGTGGAATTGCCATGAGATGTCCAGAAGTGTGCTGAATCATTGCTGGGATGGCCACACTAGTGCTATCAATCATTCTGACCTTGTCCTGTCTGATTTTCAAAAGAACTTTGTGAACCATGAGGATCAAGGGAAAGGTGTACAGTAGGTGGTCTACCCACAAGAGCTGGAAGGTGTCGGGGAAGGAGCCCATGCAATGAATAAAACGGATGGGCATTTTCTATACTGCCTAGTAGCAAAAAGGTCCACCTGGGGAAGAGAACACTGATTTTTGGAAGAGAACACTGGCCTCCTCATGTAAGGGACCATTTGTGGTGAGAGAAGGACCTGCTGAAGTGATCCATCAATACAATCTGGGCTCCTGCGAGATGAGATGCCTCCAAATGAATGGAATGTCTCACACAGAAGTCCAACAAACCAACGGCCTTCTGAGATAGGCCAGAGAATTGAGCCCCTCCTTGCTTGTTGATATAGAAGATGACCAGTAACTAATGCCTATCAGGACTTGTATCACCTTGCCTGATATCTAGGGAAGAAACACCTGGCACAATAGGTGCACTGCCCTGGTGTTTATGTGCAGGGACATTTCAAAAGACAAGTTATCCATCATCATACTTGCACATCAAAAACTAATTGGAGAAAAAAATAAATATTTATACACAATAAATAAAGTGTACACAGAGTTTTTATACCAGTATAGCAATTTCAGTTGGGGGCAGGGTGTGTGTGTTTGTTTCTTTGTAGTTTTTTAACACTGAAATGGCTATTTTGGTACAATCCCTCCTGTGGTACAAAAATTCTTACATTAGAGTAGCTTATTTCCCTTCCCCTAGAGAAATAAGCTGTACCAGTATTAGCAATATTATACCAATAAAACTACATCCGCATTACAAGGTTTTTACTGCTTTCACTATACATATACAATTAGATCATTACAACCTGTGTGTGTAGTCAAAGGCAAAGTCACTTACATAGAGCTTATTACCAGAAAAGGATTTTCCTTCATCTTTCACTACATGTATGTCATGCTATCTAATTGCAAGGCTGTCTTTCTTAGCATAAAGGAGTACATATTAAATGTATGTCCTAAAGGCTGAAGGTAGGAGCTGAGGAAAAATAGGTCTTCTCAGGTCTCTTTTAGAACTAAGATCACTATTAAAGGCCAAAAAAAAAAAATCAAAATCAATGTATGTTTAACTGTTTTATTAACGTACAAGCAAAGAAAAAATAACAGCTGCAGCCATATATAAATTATACTAACATCCCAAAATCTGTTAATCCTAAAATCCAATTCTATATAAAGTTTCTCTTCATGTTTTAAGATATCACTTGTTTGTGCTTTTCCTTCTAATGCAGTCATTCTAGTTGCATACTTGGTGGGAGTAAAACATTTGTTCTCTGAATGTTTGGATATAATCTCCAAGACACTTACTAGCAAAATATATTGGCACTGGTTTGTAATTCTGTATTAGGAATACTTCTGAAAGTAGAACTGCATTCTCATCCCATGTATAGTCAAGAACTCTACCGCTCACTCTCCCTGCCCTCCAGTCATCTCTACCCTACAATTTGTCAAACACATGGGAGACAGATATCTTCCACATCAAAGCACAGCAATGCTACAAGTAGGAAAATAATCTTTCCAAAGTAGGATTTCTTGGTTGTTCTGCTGGGCTTGTGCTCCATTCACTGACATTTGCTTGACCTATAACTACAATTATAGGCCAAGAGGTTTTTCTCTTTGTTCATAAACATTCAACAAAACTGAGCTTTGAATTTTTATTTTTATTTTTTTGGATGAAGGAAATGGGGGAAGAAGGGGCACAACTCTCATAAAAATATAAATATGTCCCCCTATAATCTTAAAATGGACATTCGCATAAGGCCAACTGGAAAAGAAGAACATATTTATGAATACAGGATATGTTATATATGTTGCTGGTTGTCTTCTACGTCCCCACTTCTTTATCCACTATTAATACAAACCATTTGAGTGTGAATAAGAACTTCTTCCTACCCATCCGATGTTAAATACTACTAGATCACACAAGGTCTTGGAGTCCTTTGTTTAGGGCAACCCAAAGCTGGACAAATGACTGTGATATCCAAAATTAGTCTTGAAAGTCTAAAAATTAGTCTTAAAAGTCTTTAAAAGATTATGTAACCCATACCTCTGCTTGGTGTGGCTCTCTGTCCCCCCCAGTATAAAAGGGGGAGATAGACAGAGAGAAAACTTATTTAAAACAAAACAATAAATGTTAGATAACTTTTCTCTCTTTCAAAGAGCCCAAAACCTCTAGCATTATTTTATCAACTGTAGCAAGAAAAGAAAAGATTATTTTGGAGGTTGAGTTTTAAAAAAAATACTTACAATTATTGTAAGTCTGTAGATTCCTCTAAGCATATTCTATAGAGGATATTGTATTCTTTTAAAAATATCATTGGAAGAGAAGCACTGAATTTAAAGAGCTTTTAGATAGGTTTCAGTTTACTGGGGCAACCTTCCGGCCAATCTAAACTGGCACAGTTTCAGTTATTTCAGTAGAGTTATGCCAATACACACACGCTCATGATTTGGCCCATTTTTTTAAATGTTCAAGGGAGCATAAATTGTGTTTTAACTAACTTAATGTGCTTAAATTGCAGCAAGAGAGATTTAGGTTAGATATTAACTACTCTTCCAGTTAGGAAGTTTCTCCTAAGCACTGGAACAAATTACACAGGGAAGCTGTGGAATCTCCATCATTGAAGGTTTTTAAGAACAGATTAAATCAACACCCAACAGGTCTAGAAAGATAATACTTAGTCCTTCAGTGCAGGGAATTGGACTAGCTGACCCCTCAAGATTTCCTCAGGTCCTATATTTCTATGATTCTATATGGTCCTGTTAGCACACCTGTAATATGTCTATTTTTTGCATACACTGCCCCCCGTTTTGATTAGACTTGCTTTGATCAAGGCTAACTACCTTGTGGACTTACACTATGCCTGTGTGGAACAGGAGATGCAAGGAGAAGACCGGAAAAAAAAAAGGGGGGGGCTCTTAGTTCCAGTATCTATACTTGGTCTAGTTCGGACTCTGCTGACTGCTGATAGTTGTATAGGTCTGAAAGGTTGTACCTTTTCTGTAGGACTTCCATATGAAAGCTAACAGCTGCAGAAGCTCCTTTTCTATCCCACATATTATTAAATCTGATCCTTCCCCCATAATAAATGTCATGAGTAAGTTCTGATTCCTTATAACTTCTCTAAAGCATTAACATACAATAGGCCTGATTCTACAAATTTTTCAGAATGACATGATGGGCACAGCGCTTTGCAGGTTAGAGACTGTTAAGGCGATCTTGTCCCGGAGATAACCACATGATTAAAATTCTTCATTTTGACAACTGTCCTTTCCTCCACTCCCCATTATTTTACAGCCAACATAGAATAAAAGAGATTTAATCAGGTATATTGTTATGACAAAGCTTCTGTCATGAAGCCTGGTAAAAGATTTCTCAGACCCAAACAATTTAACTCGCCCAACAAGATAGAACATTAATTAGTTAATTGCTAATCATGAATCTGCTCTCAACAATTAGCAAGCAGGATGTTCCAGTCCACAGTTTACTCGTGCTGATGGTAACAAATAGTAACTATAATGTTTGAGATTTTATTAATACTTATTTATTATTAATTGATAAACAGTCTTCTGCAAAATCACATCTTAAACACAAAAATATTTTTAAAACATTAGCTCATTTTCTGGCCATCTATAAAAAACAACAAACAGAAAACAGCCTTTAACTTTTTTGCACTTGCTGTTATTTTGAAAGACTGATAATTTCCTCGAGCCATCTCATATAATGTTCAAATATTAGGAGCCTCTTGAATTAACCTACATTATTTCTAATTTTATTAATTTCATTTTAGAATCTGCAGTGCCTGGAAACAAAAATTATTTCTTAAAATATGAATTCTTATCTTAATGCATATTGCAATTACTGTTAGTATTACAATTAAAGGAATATTATTTTGTTTGTGATTTAGATAAATACATTATTCTACCCTTACATGTTGCTACAGCATTTCTCTTCAGCTTGTGTACACATCATTTTATGGTACTTATTACCTTGCACTTTATTAGTAGGAAAGAAAAATGTAAGATACCCTTGCTGTGTGTCAGTCTCCTTGACTGCCACAAAATTTTATTCTGAAAAGGTTTATATGGAAGAAAGAGAGATTTTATACTACATGAAAGATAAGACAGGTAGAGTAGTACAACTTGTTAACCTTTATTTTGATTGACACTTTTCCTCAGCCAGCAGCAGCCTATTTTCTTTTGCCCATTTCCAATCATCACAATAATTTCCTTTAATAAAAGCAATCAAGGAAGAGTAAAAAAATACATGCACATTCCAGTGCTAGGAACTACATACTAAAAATTAGTTTATCTTTCATTTAAAAAATGCCTTGTTTAAAAAACAAACTCCACATAACGCATGAGCACAAGTATGTGCAGGAAAGAAACATATACTTTCTGTTGAACTCTGCCAGTTCATATCTCTTCCTTGGTTTGTTTATCTTAGCAAAATGGCTTTTTAAACAGAACTGGAACGTAAGCACCAGAGAATAAAAACAAACATACAAACAAAAAAGCCTTCAATCGACACAGAAGATTTCTTTAGACAACAGGGATTGAAGCCCCCAAAATGGTGGCACTGTCCATTCAACCAGTAGGAAAATGGACTCTGAATGGGAAGCAGAATTGCAGGACCTGCAAACTGCAAGTACCAGAGTTTAACAAAATGCATAAATGATTGGATGGGAAATGGTTTCTTTTAATATTATTAAAGTGAAGTGGAAAATATTTAAATTACTAGAAATGGAAACTTGTGCTACATGGCTTGAAAGAAAGGCTTCAGGGCAAGATGTAATCTTTACTAGATTCATGGCAAAGACTTTACAAGCAAGGACATACATGTAAGAGAATAAAATGGGATCCATTAACTTTTTACTGGCCGATGTTCCTGAGAACACTCAAATGTTTGTGTTGTAAAGTAAGAAACATGACTGTGATTTATTAGTCATATATTTTAGCAACAGTTAAATTAGTTGGAGTGTCTTTAATGTAAAAGGTCTGCTTCCAATTCTGACTAGAGAACAATTCTGAACATGTGTGCACAAACAGTAGCCAAATATATAAATGTTTAAGAGCAATCAGACTAACAAACTTGAATATGAAGTGTTGCATATTGGAATATACCCAGATTACATTCTCTCATTGCTAAACTGAAGAAAGAGTTTTGCAAAACCAATAAAATTAGTCATCTGTGAGATGTCACTGTGGTAGTTCTGAATGCATCAAGACTATGTTTGAACTCTGCAGCTAATTCTTTCAGTCACCTGAGGAAGCCAGGATTTTCCTTAAGGCTAAGCAAGGGAAACCATTCAATCAAACTTTAGAAGCTGATGCAACTAATGGACTGATTCTTTTTCCCTCTTATGAGACTTTGTTCCATTTTATATTCCCCAAGTATACTAGTTAATTTCTTTGACATTATTTCAGTGTAAAAAATCTTGCAGAACATTTAAGTAATATAGTATACATCACCCCAGATTCCTACTGAGTCGAGGCCGTAGACCCAACACTGATGGTCCAGGTCACTGCTGTGCTACAAATTCTCCATTCTGTAGGCATGGCCTGCATTCCTTGCTCCTGGAAGTAAAACTTTGCATTTGGCTGTATTAAAATGCATTTTCTCTGAATAGTCCCCGCATACCAAGTGATCCAGATCGGTTTGTATGATTGCTCTGTCCTCCTCAATTAGTTAGCACTCTGTCAATCACTGGGTCATCTGCAGATTTTATCAGCAGTGATTTTATACTTACTTCCAAATGATTAATGAGAATAGTGAACAGCAACAAGTCTAGAACTGATCCCAGCAACTTCTCCTTGATTCTATGATAATTTCCCCCCGGCAACTAATTTTTGAGATTAGTCTGTTAGACAGCTCTTAATTCATTCAGCATGTGCTTTATTGGTATTAGTGCTTTTAAAAAAAAAATCAGATTGCCTTGCTGTCCTAAGTCAAATGCAAATTTTTAATCACTATTTAAAAAAAAAAAAAAAAGGAACGTATACAGTCTTTTGGCCACAGGATTTCCTGAGGTTGTCTCATTTACCACACAGTCACATAATCAATTAAATGTGACTTCCTATGACAAACCAGGAGGAAACCAGAAGGAACTTACTCATTTGACAACAGGCATTGCCTTCCGAAAGAATACTGTATTCCAATGATGGCCTAGATTATAAATACTCGACAGTTCAAAAGTATTGTTTTAAGAGACTCAGTACTGTGTGTTCATCAAAATGCATTAGACAACCAACTGCTGAGGAAACAATCGCTACAAGTCAAACAGTCTAAGCAGAAAAGGAACAGAGGCAGATGGATAAACATCTAACCAAATTTAACCATACGTGCGCACACACACATCAACCCTGTATCTTCACCAGTTTTACATTAGTGTAGAACCACTAATATCAACATAGTTCCAACAGCACAAAACCAGTTAATCAAAGAGGAGAAATCAGCCCCCCTAACTGGTTCTTTATTAGCTAGCTAATTTCTTGTTTTCCTTGTCTTTAAGTTCATCCCACAGCATGCTGACTGTATTAAGTGACCTGAATTGCAAACTATTTTAACACCAGCACCCTGACAACTACAGCAGAAATTAGTACTACTACCAGCCATGTGATATTAATAGTCTTTCAAAGAAGCAGACAGTCTGAAACAAGTAGCAAACAAAGACATACAAATGTCAAGTCTATTTTGATCTCCGGGATGAAGTTTTTAAAAATGGGAAGGGCAAATAAGTGTCTATTTGCCACAAAGTATAATCAGCCTGTAGAGCCTCAATCTCATTTCACAGTTCATTACCTGAGACAGATGTTTGTATCAGCTGATCTCAACCCACACCAGACACTTTCTACAAGGCAATGCTCCATCAAAATTTAGTTTAAAAAATACAAAAATTAAGATTGATTTAAAATTCCCATAATTTGTGGACAGCCTTTTCAACAAGGAAAAGCACTGTAATTCATTTTAAAATTCTACCATATTAACAGTTACATGAGAAAAACCCATTAATAGGAGATGCATCTGGTTTTACAGTTACCCATATGAACGAGTGGTAACTGATCAGCTTAGAGAGCACAGCATGTTATCATTATCTCTAGGTAGACATTTAGAGTGGGTTGACACTATGTTAAATATGCCAGGGCAACACAAACGACATAGCTGGCAAATCCTCCTTGCCAATCATTCTTTTTATGCACCATAACGCATTCAATACAAGGCCTCACAAGAACTGAGGCAAAACTAGGTTGATATAGTAGCCAAGAGCCCGTGCTCTAGGCAGCTAAAGGCATTAACAGACCCCAAAAGGAATCCCCATACAGTTTTCCTCTGACAAAAGGCTGATGATTACAATGAGTAACTTCAGGAAAACAAGAGTAGATAGAGTCTAGTGAAAAATCTTTCCCTGGCAAGGGATTGAACCAGACGACCTCATCCTAGGCCTTTTCCATTTTTATGGTTCTAGGAAAATGAAAGGTCTCTGTCATAGAGGAGTAAAACTTACACAGTGATTGAGGATGAATTAAACAAACTAAATATTGCTGTGGATTTCTTTTTAAGCAATACTTGAAATACTCTTGAAACATTTATTTTCATGCTAATGAAAACACAGAAAAATTATAGGTTTCAGAGGGGTAGCTGCATTAGTCTGTTTTCATAAAAAATGACAAGGAATCCTGTGGCACCTTACAGATCAATAAAAATAACTGGGGGGAGTGGGCGTATGGTTTTGTGGGCTGGAACCCACTTTGTCAGATGAATGAAGTGGAAACTTCAGTTCGTCAGGTGTATATATACACGTGTTCCAACCCACAGGACTCCTCATTGTTATTGCAGAAAAATTATAGTTAGTACTTTTTGCCATTAGACTTTGAGTAGAGTTCCTGTCAACCTAGAATTCCTAGGAAGAAATTATAGGCATTAATGGAATACCTTCCCTTTCAAGATCTCTCCTAAATGGTTTCTTGTATCCTGCTGAATTTACTTTTAGGCTTGGAAGGATTAGCTATTTATCAGTAAATGTCATTTCTACTCACACACAAAAAATCAACAAAAGTATTTTCATCAATGATAACAGAAATGTATGGATATATAAAATGAGAAAACGTTGCATGAGAATTTATTAGATTTTGATTTGAAGGATATTTCTTTATATATTTTAACATGTGATGCTGGTAATTGGTGTTTTAGTGGTTGCCATGTTTTAACTTACTGAATATCAATGTCTTCTCTCATTAAATAATTACTGTCTGACACTCCCAAAATTTCCAACAACCGTGAAAATTTAAACATTTTTATTATCAATTTAAAATAAAGCCTGAAATTACCAGTCAAAATTATTTAAAAAATTGAAATCAAATTATGTCAAGACTGGTTATTTTATCTGAAACCTCAAGTTTAAGGTTTGCAGTAGGGGTTGACAAGCTTTTTTTGCTGTTGACAATAAGAAAGCAACTCTGAAAATAGCATAAGCTTTCTATATTGGTTTCTGGACAAGATCTTATCATATGGCTACAGCCAATATTGTGTGTGTTATCTTAACTGAGTGACAGTCATAAATAGGCTCTTCGACCTAGATTCAGGAAAGCATGTAAGTCCATCCTTATTTAGAAAAGCACTTAAGCATGTACCTAACTTCATCCATATGCTTAGGTCTCACTGGCACTTTTTTTTTTTTTTTTTTGAAAGGAGTATCTTTTCATTTTAGTAACATAAGCTCTTACCTTGATATCCTCATCTGACTAGTAAGACTGTGATTAATCAGGAAAAGAATGAACTTTATCTTTTTCTATACTGGAAGCACTTCTGTGTTAGCTACAACAGTGTTCAAAGATGGCTGTCTGCCAGAACCATGTTTGACAGCTGTTTCAGAACATGGCAGTAGCAAGCACAGTTTCAATGCCTTGTGTTGACAGGGATTACTTAAGACAACTGTGCTACAGAAAATGTTCTGTAGACTACTCAGCATGAATGTGGTGGTAACACAGTCTATGTACTGAGTGTGCACAGAACTGTTTAACTGTACAGTGTTGGAAAACTATTTTAAGCACAGCTATAAGCCTTAGTGCACAAAATATTGTTGATAAAAATATCAGTTCCCCTTTTACTTACCTGCTAAATTACATTCAGGATTCTGCATTTCCCCCATAAGAGTCAATACCATCACCATACATAATTTTAACCATTACCATTGCCATCAGCTGTTCTGTGGAGATACAACCCTGAACTTGTGTTTTGACAGGCAGTGTCTTTCATTTCACATATCAAATGAAATATCTGGAATGTTTAAGTCCTTATATACCTTCTGGTCATGAATTAGGATTTCAGACTAAAATAGTTCTTCTAGACAGACACTTCCTTAGTGCTGCTGTCCAATCTTTTGGGAGCAAAAATGGCAACTCCATGAACTGGATCTGTGTGAGTTGCAATTAAATTGTTGCCTCTCTTTTACAATTCCACGTACTAGCTCTTTGTGGTTTTGTACAGTTCCTGTTCTCCCATGCCTCCAACAGATATTTTATATCAACATTAATTTAACACACTCAAATAGTAGTTAATTAACAAGAGGTGCTAAGATCAGAAGCAGGGAATACAAACTGAAAAACGCCTAGTAAAGCTTAGTTTAATAGTACCAATGCTATATACTGAAAATTATAGACCAGGTTACCTTAATTACTTATTACTATTTATTAATGAAAAACTTAAAGCCTTTTTTTTTCCAGTAAGGTTTCCAACCCTGTAATCAGCTGGTAGAAGAATTTCTTTTCTTTTCTTATAGCTAATGTTTTCCCTACAGCTGGTACAAATTAAAATAATGGAGAGGTGGATTACAGTGGGTGGAAGAGGCTCTCATAGTGAATGCATATTTATATTTTAAAATAATAATGATTCTAGTAAATGAAAATGTTTTTAAAATTCACAACTTTAAAATATCTTAATTGGCCCTAAACTACATTGCAATTGCTGTAGACAATGTATTCTGGCTTTCAAAGCATTTAAAATTTCAAATACATGGTTGAATAAAGTATATTAATAAATTAATAACTTCTACTAATACATGATTACAATCATTTTTAATTTAAGCATTTCATTTCTTAAACTAACCATAGGGGTTTTAAGTTTTTAATAGGTAGAATGGACAGAAATAGACATTTAATATCCTCATTTTGTTCGCAATGTATAAGACGACTTCCACTAAAGCTAATTTGGACTCTCAAATTCCTAAAGACACACATTTCAAATTCAAAATAATGTTCTGAACAGAGATTTTAAAGCAAAATGAAACAAAAACCCTATAGAAGTAGCAACTTTTAAATGAATACTGTAAGCCTTTGCTGTAATAGATGATCTTCCATGTACTTCAGCTGGTCAAATGAAAAGGTTTTTGTCCCTTAAAAATATCTAGATTAGATTGATAGCGAATGTTCTTCCTCAAGAATCACCTACATGCACGATGCTGGAAATACACATATAATCTGTGAACCAAATGCTTAGAGCCCTGTGCGGATACAAATATGTGGATCCGCATCCAATCTGCATCTGCCAGAAATGGTCCACGGATATCCGTGTTGTATCCGCGGATGTGGCTATAATTGGGTATCCATGGATATCCGTGTATTTGCAGGGCTCTAGCCCTGCACAGATAAAAATATGTGGATCTGTATCCGATCTGGATCCGCAAGAAATGGTCTGCGGATATCCGCATTGTATCCACAGATGCAGATATTCACGGATACAATGCAGATATCCGTGGATTTACAGGGCTCTACAAATGCTCCAGTAATTTTCCTGTTCTTCTGATTTAAAAGTGTTTTTAAAATTTTTTAAAGCTAATTTAAACATTTACATAGATAAGAAACAACAGAATATTTAGTCCTAAAATTAGGGTATTTGCTGAATATTTCATCTGCTGTACCCAGTTGTCACCTAGCAAGACATGATATAATCCTATAATGCTGTAATACATAAAGTGACATACAGAACAATGAAATTATTCAATATTTCAATATTCTAAACATTCTCCCAGTAATGTTAAATAACCATTGCTGCACATAAGGATTCTCTTAAAATTATTAGTTATACTCTTTAATGTAAACCCAATATATAATGAACAAAACCTGCTCTCACATAGTGGTATAGACAATTCCAAATGACTTCAATGGCAGTTGCACACATGCATCTGAGGACATAGTTTGCACATATGTGCACAGTGTGGGGGTAAATTCACCTTACTATCACTATATGAGAAGCTTAACTTCTGAACTCATTTCAATAAGATTTACATTTTTTAACCCATAATGCTGTTCTGCTTTCATAATGACAACTCTGTTTATTGACCATTGGTTCAAAATCATAAAACTAAGACTAAGGGCTTTTTTACACTGCTCCACAGTTTAGATAATGGGGAGTGAACACCAGGGCACATCAAAATGCTCTGCTGCAACTTCCCCATGTGGGCGCTGAAGGCATAAACTAAAAGGTTCCTAATTTGCCTTAACATATTCAACTTTCAGTTTGCACCTGCAGTTTCCACAGTGGGGAGTTACAACATAGCACTTTGGTGTGCATTGCTATTTATACTCCCATAAGCCAAACGGCAGGGCAATGTAGACTCAGATTAAGTTTAATTTTGCTTCTAGGCCACCTCGTGCCATTTTTATTTACAGAAGCAGAAGGAAACAAATACAAATTAAGTGAATTTGATGGCACTTGTGAAAAAAAACATACTGCAATCCTTCCCCAAAAGAGCAAATGCATGGCGAATCAGCGTCAGAGAGGGAGAAGAGACTGTAGCTGGGCCCCGCCCACTCCCACCACATGGGTCCACAGAGATTGGGCTAGAATGCCACAAATGCTCCCCCTCACAGCTCCACCCTTCCCTCCTGGGAGTTGTAGTGCTCTTAAAGGGGAAGAGACTAGCATCCACTATACCTGTGGGGGCGTGAAAAAAATCCAAAGGGGGGGCATGAGGTTGTGAAATTTTCATAGCAAACAGTTTTCTCAACACACAAATTTATTTGCAGTTATTTTTAATTGTACTATTTTGAATTGAATTTTTGTTGAAAAGGAGAGGTGGGGAGGCATGAGTTTTTCTCAAAAATCAGAAAGGAGGAGTGATGCCGAAAAGTTTGGAAGCCTCTGCCCTGTACTGTAACAACTACAAGCCACAGAATTCCCTAAGGCTCTGGCCTGTGTATGCCCCAGAAAGCAGCCTGTGGACTGTACCAAATTTGGATAACAGAGGCACCACGCACAGATGGTCTCTGGATAAGTCGCTTTGGTGCCTGTTTAAAGTGAGTTGGATTTCTGCCTCCCCTTCCCCCGAATGGGAAATTGGTGGATGGTTCCCCCTTCCTAGTGAAATTACTGCTTTGTTCTGCTCAGCTAGCTTCTTCCCTCCTTTTCACTGTAAGAGAAGTGGTTTCTCCTGATTCTGAACCCCCAGCATTACAGGCCCTTGGCTTGCCCCTGCTGTGCTGTGGTGAGCTTCATGGACTCGGGTCTGGTGTGGGGGGACAACGAAGTATGGTCCCCTCCCACAGCTGTGAGGGGGAATCAGCTGAGAAGACCCCTATACCTGTCTGCCTCCAACCTGAGGAGCCCAACCCTGGCTCTGTCCACCCAGCGCTTGTTGTCCCTTCCCTCGCAGCAGGGGCTGTGCACAGGAGACAGTTGGGGACACATTGCTGGCTGGGCTGGCTGGCCCAGGGACACCCTACTGGAGTATGGCAGCTGCTTCCCCTCCCCCTCCCCCCCCCCAGTACCCTGTGGCGTCCCAGCTGGGGCATGATGGCTGTGCAACAAAAACTCTGGGGGGGGGGGGGGAAACAGTGCAAAAATTCCCCCCTCCCAGCTCCCATCCTTCCCCCACATTACTGAATAAAAATAAATAAATAAACCCCTGAAAAAACAAGAACAGTGCAACCCACCTGCTCCCAGCTCCTTCCCTCCAGGTTCCCAACCCAACCTCCGTGCTATCAAAACAATAAAAATGTACACCAGTGCCCAAAAGCCAGGGGAAAAGTGAAAAAACAAGTATAAAGTGCAAAAAACTGCCTCCCTGCTCCATCCTCGCATGCAGATTAGATAATGATGATGTCTGATATCTGAGTACCAAACTATTTCTGCTGGTACTCAACTGAGAACCTGTTCTGAAAAATTATGTCAACCCTTGGATATAGCAGTAATGACACTGGGAAGTAATTTTACTTTCCATTATACTAGATTCTTCAAATATAATGTTTGCAGCAGAAATATACTTTAAATCTTTATAGTCAATTTCCAAAGGGGTAACCATATTAATCTATTGTAGAAAAACAACAGAGTCCTGTGGTACTTTTAAAGACTAACAGATTTATTTATCACATGAGCTTTCGTAGGAGAAAATCCCACTTCGTCAGAGGAAGTGGGATTTTCTCCCACGAAAGCTCATGCAATAAATAAATCTGTTAGTCTTTAAAAGTGCCACAGGACTCTGCTGTTTTTAAATCTTTAGTAATATACCTGCCTGATAGCAATATATTGTCAATGCTCTAGATCCTAATTCCACAACCAAAACCAAAGGTCATTGTACTATTTATAATGAGTCAAAATAAATCAAATCTCAAGTGTTTAATTATTTAATCCCCTCCCCACACACGCAATCAAATTCAGCCATAAACACAATTAAAATTAATCTACTGAGAGTTGTAGCTATACTGTACTGTAATTGACGAGAGAAATCATTTCAGCTGCACAACCGAACAGTCACCTTTTTATGTATAAATAACTCTATGCCCTTCCTGAAAAGGGGGGAAAAATACAGACAGAACATGAGGAAAGTGTGGGTTTATATTATTTGGCTACAGTATAGCTTTTGATTTAAAAGGAATATAATTTTCTGAAATAATCCCATACACCCTTAAAATCACTGTAATAGATGAATGAACTCTCTCTCACCCCTCTACAGCCACAAGGGACCAAAAACACAAAAGACCCACTATGATTCTGCTATATAGTGGGGCAATAAAGTGGGGAAGGTCATACAATGAAACTCTGAAATTGATTCCTGGTGATTGCTGGGCAGGCCTGGCAATGGCAAGGTGATAGCCTGTGAATTTACACAGGCTGCAGATCCCAAATCCATAAACCCTGAAAGATGGGGACATGCAGTGGGCCATAGACATTACTCCATCCAGGCATACATTCCCACTATTATCTGTTCAGATCTCCTTCACAAATTTGGTTTATTCTGGTTCCACACATAGACTATTAAAACAGCCTGGAAAAAATCTTTACATCTAAATAAATGGACAACAGGAATGTCACAAAGAAATGCTGTCATTAAATTAATTGATTTTTATTTTTAATAGAGTGAAATATATTAAATGCTTGATTCCCCTTTATTTTTCTATATATTGTATTGATCTTCTATGCTTCATTCTTTCAGGAGGATCAGTCTTCAGGACTCCTCAGTGAGGAATCATCTAAATCCAACAATCATTGAACTTGAACAAATACATGTTAGCTCCACTTTTATTTTTAACACGATGCTATTCAATACTGTTCCTTATTGCCAAGGAACTCAGTTTTCATGTGTCTTTCTGTCTTAGCAGCTATTAAATAGGAATTTTCCTTAAAGAAGACTTAAAATATATTTAAAACTTTATTTTATTTACACATTTTCCATTGTGCTCTCCATAGCTGTATCTGAAGACCTAGCGTGGGTCTAATTTAAAAATCACAACATTCAGGCAATTCCAGACTAATGGCAACAATCCATTGCTTGCCAGGACTCAGAACACTGCCTTTATAGACTGCCTTGGAAAGATGCTTTCTGATGTGAAGAAAGGAATC
Organism: Pelusios castaneus; assembly: GCA_007922175.1. Lineage (NCBI taxonomy): Eukaryota > Metazoa > Chordata > Testudines > Pelomedusidae > Pelusios > Pelusios castaneus. The sequence goes on from ML685763.1 coordinate 17,112,185, forward strand.
AGAGAGAGAGAAGCATAAAAAATGATGACACTTCCTTCACATTACAAGAAGCCATATGCACATTTGCATTACTTTATAATCTTGACTCCTTTAGGGCTGAACCCTAATCAACTAACTGCACGATGCTTCATAGATGGTACTGAAAACAAATAGTCTAACTTGTATATAAGGATAACATTGTGTCGCAGTTTCTACGACTTCCAGAGACTTCAGCAACATTTCCCGCTTCAGCCCAAGGACCCTGGAGCTGCCAGTTACCATGAATGCTGGGGAGACCCAGAGTTCCGAGATACACAGGTGGACCCCAGAGCCTTCAGCCATCACAGTCGCCAGGAGGACCCCGGAGCTCTGAGCTCCTGGGACTCCAGTGGGAGGACTCCACCGCTGTCAAATGCTGAAGTCCTGCCTTCACCCCCCCCCCCCCCACAGCAGGACTTTGGCTCTCTTTCCCCCACCCCCTAAGGGGCTCAGCCTTTAGTCAGCCCCCATCAACCTCTCCCCCCATAATTTTTGGTACAAGTCACAGACTGGTCACAGGCTTCCATGATTTATTTTTTTTATTGCGTGTGATTGATGTCAGTGACTTTTAGTAAAAATACCCATGACAAAATCTTAATCTTACTTATAAATGGTCAGCACCAACCTGGATACTATATGACTACAGTTACAATGTCCTATACTTTAAGACACTATAGTTACAGTTCATTATGGTTGCAGAAGATTTTCAGCAAAATCTTGCCATGTTGTTTACAGTGATTTCCTCCCCTCTTCATGGAGCAAACCAAAATGTAGTGGGTTAAGAGAGGTCATATTTCAATCAATAAGGAGCAGAACAGTATTCTACATTTAAGGATTTGATGGGGGGGAGGGGGTGTCTTTTAAGATGGAAGTTGCCTTATATGGGTGGTCTCTTGTACAGATTTCACTGTTTTTATGGCTCCATGAGGAAACAAAGTGCTAACTTATGTCAAAAGGAAAGAGTTAGAAACTGCATCTATCAATATATTAATAAATCATGGAGAGCTGCTATGTCTGTGCATCTTTTAAAAGCTAGTCATAATTAGGTTATAAAATAGAAAAGCCAGAGATTTAAGCAGCAGTTCAAGTTTCTGTTGGATGCTGGAACTATGCCACTTCTTGCATTTTTGCATGAAACTAGTTCATGGAGAAAGGAAACAATCTTTACTGAAAAATCAGTGTGTGACTCTCAAGTGGATTTCCATGGATTTCACTGGCTAATTCTCATTCCATAATTTACAGCCATAGACTCTATGACCCCTACTGAGGTGAGGAAAGCAAATAAAATAGATGAAAAAACCCACCAAAGTAGGAGAAGGGAGGGTAATGCAGTAAGTGTGGCATACTACACCCTTTCCTCTGCACCAGTAAAATCCCAGCTGGGAATTCCAAAAAATCTGAAGTGAGACACAGGGTGCAAAGGTTAAGCTGTGTCTCTAAACAAGACAGACAGCAGCTGTACATTACACTCCAGGCACAAATCTCTGAATTAGAAACCTCGGTACTGTGCAGGCACAAACAGAGAAAATAATGGTAGCATGGCTCATGAAGAACTTGGACTGCAGGGAAGAGAGAGAGTTTGAAGAGCATCTAAATCTCAACAGAGAACCAGCTTCTTCTGTATGTCCGGAGCTTACTTCCTTTGGGAATATGGAGTTCAAAGTCCTTATCTCTGAGTAAACCAGTAACTGGAAACTATGACATTAACAACTTTCTTAGACCCTTCTCCTCCTCCTGAGGATTTTAATCAAAAAATGGCATGACTCAGTCTTAAATTAAATTATTCAGGTATAGATTTTTAATACTTTGCATTATATTCCACTTTATTTACCATTTTCAAAGCACATCACAAACATTAACTAATGAAGCCTTACAGAACTGAGAGGCAGATAATAAGTGTTGTTCACAATTTTTAGACTGGGATATTTAGGGGGGGAAAAAGTGACTGTCCCAAGGCTACCAAGAGAATTAATGGCAGAATTAGAAATATAATCCAAAAACTGGTCTATTCTTGTCAGTTTTCTTCGCAACCAGAAATGGAACAGAGTAAGGCACCGGCTCTATCATTCCACTGAGATATTGGCTGTTTTCCCTATTGGCCCTGAAGCATGTTACTTTAAATGGTCATACATCCTGCCTGATGAAGCTACTGTGATTTCCACAAGCTCCCACATCAAAAGTCATTTAAAAATCAGTGATCAAGGAAAACATTTTAGACTGTGTTACTAGACCTGAATCATAGACAACTATGAAGTGACAAAGAAGATTGGCAGACACCCTTTGCAGAAGTAGAGTATGTCCATCTATATAGGTTGCATATACCCGGAAAAAGTCCTCATGTAAAGAGTTCTAAGGGTTCACTGATAATTACTGACATTAAGGAAAGAGAAATAAAAACCAGAATGCTACTCATTTCATTTTATTTTGGGGGGGGGAGGGGGTGGACTCCAGACATTCAAATAGTTGCTTCCCATCTACCCGCTCCTTGATTTCAGTGCCAAATGACTGACCTTCTTTATTTCTAAGAAGATGACGGGAAAACTTGGGTGATAATTTCATTTTTATTAAAGCTCCATCTCTTCCCATACAACAATAGCTGTTCCACAACACATTCCCATGGCTATTACACAATGCAATACTTAATCTCTTCCAAATAAAAAGTCTTTCCAAGGAAGTAGTTCTGAGAAACTAGCTGTTCAAATCTACTTTTCATGAAAGAATGTTGAATAGATTGCAACATGGCAACCATACATAAATAGTCTACATGAATCTCATGCAGTGTTCACGGTTTATACAAATGATTTAGTCTGGGTTAAACAACAAATAAAATCATGTAACTTAGAACTGAATAAAAAGCAACTTATAAAAACAGTTAAGACAATATAAACAAAGATTTTTGTTTAAATTATTCAAAAATCTATCATTACATACAAACTAATTAAAGAAGAATTTCTCAGTGTCAAACTTAACTTGATAAATATTGTATACAGAGTTTCATTATAGACGGGGCTGTTAACACAACTTATTATTACAGTTGCCCAACAGTTCCCATTATAAATTCCTGTTTTCACCTGCTTACAGCTTTACCAAAATTTTAACTCTTTGGGTTGAAATCTTCTACATGGAGTACCTTACCCCTTTCTCCCCTCAGCCAAAATGGTCCATACATCTCTGGGAACAAAACTAAGGAAAGATCATTTGTTTTGCCCATTTAAGAAAAAAAATCTTTTAGAAGCTTTAGCATCCCAAAGCTTTGAAGCAGGGACATAAAATTTGGCAGGAAAGTGGCCACTGTGGCACGGATATTTTTATTATTTATTTATTTATTGCTATTCCTGTGAAAATCTAGCCAAATAATAAGCCGGGGGGTGGAGGGAGAGACACACACGCACTACATTTCACACATAGTCAGAGTCTTGCTAGAGAGATTAACAGTTAAATTCCCTCAAAACTCCATCCACATCAGACATGTTTCAACCTGGGATGGAGCAGGAGTTTCCCTGAAACTGCAGCTCCGAACTTCCATGGGCCAAGGCCAGGGCTGGGCACCAGAACTGAGACCAGGGAGCCTTTGTCTCCTGTATTCTCAATAACCTTATGTTTAGCCCAGGGAACACAGAGAAGGAAGTTGATTGATTTGTATGGAGAAGGAGACAGACTGGAAGTCTGGGGCAAAGGAGAGGAAAGTAGGAATGGGAACTAGATGGCAAGGAAGACTGGGACTGGCAGGGCAAGGAAACTGGGAACAGAGGAATTGGGAAAGAAGCAGGAGGGGAGACCTTTCTGATGAAGAACCAGGATGCTGGTGGAGAACTGGGACTGGCTGGCAAAGAGAATGGGACAACAAGCAAGGAAGGAGTTCATGCAACAGGATATTTAGATTGGATGAGGAGCATATGGAGGGAGACTGGGAGCCAGTGGGAACAAAAAACATGTACACAGGAAGGTCGGGGCAATCAATCAGAGGCCAGGTAGAATTAGAAGACAGACCTGATGAGAAGGTAAGGATGAAGAAAGGGGAATGACTGGACAGATATTAAAACTTATACCAGTGGAGACTGAAGACTAGGATATGGAGTCCAAAGTGGGGAGACCAGAAGTTGCTGGGCAAGGAGACTGGGACAGGAAGCATGAGAAGTGGAGTTTTGGAGCAGACGGATGAGGAGAATGGGATACTGACCCAAGGATGAAGAAGAGACAGGACTGGAACAGGAACAATAGGAGGAAATGGGAGAAAAAAAATGGGTCAAGAATGCGAGTGGGAGGTAACTGGCAGAAGACTGTGCCCACTAGAGGAAACTCCCCTCCAGAGCCTGGAAAAGATCCCAAGGTCCCTGAGTCTCACCAAATATATGTGCAACCCACTAGCAAAGGAGCGATCTTGTAGACAACAGCCTCCTTCACTGCACAAACCTGTTCCACACCGAGAATAGCCTCATCCTGTGCACCAAAGGAGCCAGAGGCCCTCTGGAAAAAATAGCATGTGTTTATGTAATTAAAGACTATATTATAATACATATGCACGACAGGGATGAATTAAGATTACACAGGCAACCTAACTTTTCTATCTTTTGCATGCTTGACTTTACAACATTAATCTTCTTTCAACTTAGTTTGGATGTACTTTTAGATATTTATATTATAAAACAGCTTATTACTCTTCACTTAATCTAGAGCTGACCTATCATAGTGCTGACCTCACAAGGGGAGAGTAGGGAAAAAACATTCGCTCCAACCAACTATATGACAGGACACCTCTACATTTACTAGAAAAAGACTAGAATCCTCAGGAAAATAACTCTCTTCAATTAGTCTTGAAGTTTAGCTCAAGGGAATCAGTAAATGAGAAACTATGTACTTTTCTTTAATACATATCTATATCTCTGATAGATTGTGTCTCTCTGGAGAGAAAGGATGCACCAAACAAATGCTTGACAGTGTGGTACAATGGTTTTCTCAGCATGAAATGGGGATGACTGCTTTTCTCACAACAAGCAAAACCACAAAGGAGCTGTCAAGGTAATCCTAAACAAGTACCAATAGAGGGGCTAATCCTCCCCTAGTTTGCCTCTTGTGCAGTCATTGGCTCCTGTGCAATGTGAATATAAAATATTATCACTCTTATTTGATACCGTTTTACACAAATATAAATGAACTATACAATGTTTAAGATACCGGAAAATCAGGCTGAAAATATTTATACCACATGGTGTACTTTATTCACATATTTGCAAGAGAATTACCTTATAATTGTTTTAAGTAAGATTTCATGTTTTTATTGTTACTATTTTCTGTACCCATCCACTTATAAATCCAGGTTAAATTAGTATCAGTGGTTCAACTGTCTGGGAAGGAAAGAAAAATAAGCAATTCTAGTCAGTCTTATTACTTTAAAGTCAAGTATCTCTCAACATTTTCCAAGGCAGTGCAAGTACTGCAAACATAAGTAAACACGGAAGGAGAGGAGACTATTCCCAAATCCTATTCCCAACCATGTCCCTTAGGCTGCGTCTACACTTGTAAATTAAGTCGACTTAAGCTTGCTTAAGTTGACTTGATTTACCCTGCGTCTATACTACAGTTTTCTTAAGTCGACTTAAGCAACTTGCTTAAGTCGACTTAAGGAAAATATAGTGGACTTAATGAAAATTAAGTCGACTTTATTAAACCTAGATTTAATTCGACTTTAGGCTTAATTC
>ML685763.1:17118001-17160874 GCA_007922175.1 Pelusios castaneus
CCCCACTGTACCAAGCCACAATGGGACAAAGGCTGAGCCCCCTGGCACTGGGCAAGGGGTGCCCCCCTACCCCCGTGGACCTGCCCTAGGTCCCCCTAGCCCCTAGAAGTTGACCTAGACATCCAGTGTGGACGCTCTAGGTCGACTTTGTAAGTTCCCCCCAAAGTTGACTTAAAAATTAAGTGTAGACTCACTAAGTCAACTTAACTAAGTCGACTTAGCTAAAGTCGACTTAAATTTCCAAATGTAGACATAGCCTTAGACACTACTGTAATGCAAATAAATGCAGGAATAGTGGGGTCAGAAAATAGTCACCTCCACTGCAGCATTCTCCATCACGCTAAAGAATTTTCTGCACAGCTCTGGGAAATATGCATTTGGAATGGAGGAACAGAATAGAGCAGATGTGAAGAATAGATGAAGAATAGGCTAATATCAGGATCAGGGAGATAAATACCAAATTCCCACTCTACCCAAACCATTTGGTGAAATCCTCCAAGGGAACCCATGCACTAACTAAGCTATTTAAGGGCCAAAATTTCCAAGCTGTCACAGACTATTTATGAACACAGCTTTTGACATAAGAACCAGGAGCACTGGTCAAAAAGAAACTATAATGACTGTGGAGTTATGGATTTACCATAAAACAAAAATCTGAAATGACTGCAAGTAATCATAACAATAAAATCAAAATCTATTTTTTAAAATCTTAACTTGAAAAATGAATTCATTTCCCTATTAAATAGATCATAATTAAATTTTTCAGACAAAAAAATCAATGATGTTAAAGTAGTATGCAAGATATCTTGTATTATATAAATTATGTGATGCCTGGGAATATTTGTGTTGTTTAGTCTCATGAATAGTTCTTGTTTCTTTACAGTACTATAAAGCAAAATTCAGTGTTTCTATACAGGGCACATTCTCAGGGTACCATATAAACCAATGGTTCTCAACCTTTTTGGCTCAGGTGCCATGGATATCATTGTTACAACCAGTCTGCATCAGCAGCCCTCCCTCCATCCCCTCACTGTAGCCAGACAGGAGGAGTTCAGCAAGGAGGCTGCCTCCTTCCTCACTGATTTCCCATCCCCCTGGCAGCAGCAGGAAAACTGTATGGATCCTGTAGCCTCATTCCCCCACCTGGGTCCCTAGGCACTGACACCCTTCCGCAGCCAAGGAGGTGAGAGATCAGTGCTTCCCTCTTTCTGGCTTCAGCAGGGATATCAGCGCCTACGGACCCAGGTGGCATACTTTGCCATGCTCCCTGTTACAGTCAAGGGCAGGGGAGCACTGATCTCTGTTTCCTTGGCTGCAGCAAGGACCCTGCACCTTTCTTTTATTCATGTGGCAATGCACACCGCCAGTTGGAGGGAAGCAGCAGGCCAGTTTGAAAGCCCCTGCGAGCCACTGGTTAGGAAACACAGACAAACATATCACGTTTAAAACATTTTTAAATACATTGTTACAAAATTAACTAAGATCTAGTATACCCATCTTCATGCAAAAAATCCATGGGAAGAGGGCATAAAGACCAGGAACCAACTTGAGGTCCACTATGTAGAGTTTCTTTAGAATCATTTCCTTGAGGTGGAATCTTTTAGAGGTGATGGCAATGGGCACGAACTCCTGGGGCTAAGCAAGAAAGGGACCTTCCAAGCTTTTGATATGGTTTCCCACAGCATTCTTGTCAGCAAGCTAAGGAAGTATGGGTTGGATGAATGGACCGTAAGGTGAAGAGAAAGCTGGCTAGATCATCAGGTTCAGGCAGTAGGGATCAATGGCTCAATGTCTAGTTGGCAACCAGTAACAAGCAGAGTGTCCCAGGGGTTGGTCCTGGGGCTGGTTTTGTTCAATATCTTCATTAATTATCTGGATGATGGGATAGATCACATGTTCAGTAAGTTTGTGAATGACACCAAGTGGCCAGGAATGGTAGATATGCTGGAGGCTAGGAATAGGATTTAGGGAGACCTAGACAAATTGGAGCATTGGGCCAAAAGAAATGTCATGAGGTTCAACAAGGACAAGTGCAAAGTCCTGCACTTAGGACAGAAAAATCCCATGTACTGCTACAGGCTAGGGCCCGATCGGCTAAGTAGCAGCTCTGTAGAAAAGAACCTGGGGGTGATGGTGGATGGGAGCTGGATATGAGCCAACAGAGTGCTCTTGTTGCCAAAAAGGCCAATGGCATATTGGGCTGCATCAGTAGGAGTGTTACCAGCAGATCGAGGGATGTGATAATTCCCCTCTATTTGGCACTGGTGAGGCTGCATCTGGAATATTATGTCCAGGTTTGGGCTCCCCACTACAGAAAGGATGTGGACAAATTAGAAAGAGTCCTGCGGAGGGCAACAAAAATGATTAGGGGGCTGGGGCATATGACTTACAAGGAGAGACTGAAGGAACTAGGCTTATTTACTTTGCAGAAGAGAAGACTGAGGGGGGATTTGATAGCAACCTTCAACTACCTGAAGGGTGCTCCCAAGGGGAGGGAGCTAGGCTATTCTCAGTGGTGACAGAGGACAGAATAAGGAGCAATGGTTTCAAATTGCAGCTGAGGAGGTCAAGGTTGAATATTAGGAAAAACACTCATTAGGAGGGTGGTGAAGCACTGGAATGGGTTACCTAGGGAGATGTGGAAACTCCAACTTTTAAGGCCCGGTTAGACAAAACCCTGGCTGGTGGGGCAGACAAGCCAGCCCAGAGAAGCGGGGCTCTGCACACCTGCCCCTCCCCTGGGCTGGCTGCTCTGCCCCTGTGGGCAGGGTGGGCTGGCCCAAAGGCCGGGCTCCACTTCCCCACCCCATCCCTGGGCCAGCTGCTCCCCTCTGGGGGCAGGCAGAGCTGGCCCAGAGGCTGGACTATGCGCTCCCATCCCGCCCCGTTGCCTTTGGCTTGCCACCATGACCGAAGGCAGCGGCGTGGGAGCAGGACGAAGCGTGGCAGTCGGGGGGGTAGCGGCACAAGCCTCGCACTGCCCTGCTGGGAGCGGGAAAGCATGGGGCCCACATAACGGCAGGGCTCGGGGCAGTCACGCCACTCACTGTCCCCAAGGACAGCCCTGCTAAGAGGAGGAACACCATGTAGTTCCCAAATAATGAACTGAAAGTTGTTGTTTTTTAATTTTCTAGTTTAAAACATATGCATACAAACTTGCAAGTAATCCCATAATAAATTTCCCTGTGCAAACCTTCTAACACATATGATGATACATCAGATGCACGTACCTAAATCTGAGATGCTGCTCTGCTACTGGATTGCTGTGTTGTCTCCAGCAAATCAGACAGTCGCTGTGCCTCAGTTTCTCCACATATAACATGGGTATGATAACACTTACCAATCTTTATAAAACGCTTTTTTATATTAAGACAAAAGGCACTATATTCAAGTGCTGTGCGTTATCTGTCATAACTTTCTCCCTGACAGCTACAGAGAGGTCAAGAATGTATACACAAGTCACGTGTCAATTATTACCATTATAAATGGTAAGAGAGGAGTCACTTATTCAGTTTCATAGATTTGAGAGAATTCCAGTAGGTGAAAACAGATTTAAAAACCATACTTAAGTCATACTAATACTACCTTAGCTTTAGATTTAAAATAAATTCACTTTTAGCCATCTGATTTACTCTGTTTTTATAATGTTTGTTTATAGTCTAGCATTTAACTCTGCTTGGAAACTAGCCATTTTCATCTTATGGTTCTAATGATGTTGCTCTTTCAGTCCATAACATTTACAAAGAAATGTTTAGAACTCCCTCCCCAAAAATTTCAGACATTCTTTCAAATTTAATGACATTTCTATTCCTGTTCGGTTTTGTAATTTCTGCTTTATTCCCCTCCTTTATTTTAATAAGCAATTTAAATTTAAAATTTGCAATTATTTGATGTTATCCTTTTCAAAAAGTACTGCCTCAGAAAAGATGCCAAATGATGATGTATTATACAAGAATTTTCTTGGGGCTTCCTTCCTCCCTTCGACTCAGTGCAGTGGATGTGCTGAGTGTATGGCATTTGAACGAAGATATTTGAAGTATCTTGTGTATCAATGTTCGACAGCTGCCAAAAACGGCAGGCAGTGTAGACCTGCGTTCGGTGCAACAGTACAGAAGAAGACTACATTCTGCTTGCATTGACATTAATTTAAATCAGTAACTCCTGTGCAATCAATGAAGTAACCACATTTATCTCTGTGTTATGAAGAGCAGAATTTGGCTCACAGATATTGATTTCTTACCAACATGAGTCAAGATTTTGGCCCCTCCACAATAAGTCATCTCATGCTACTTAAACTATATATACACACTAAAAATCCTGTCCCAATTACTAGCCTATATTTTCACCCAGTTCACTTTTTCTATAAAGTGCACCAGGCCTCCAAAATCCACTAATGAGTCTAGCTACACTACAGTAATTAAGCTCCTGTGCTTCCATTGTTTACTTGTATTGATTTTTTTTAAAAAATACTGATCAAACGGAGTAGAGAACATGAGGTGGTATTACTCAATACAAAACATTTACACTGGAAGTTTTTAAGCACAAAAAATTTGCAATAATCAATATAATTGTTTAATTCTAAAGACATTAAAGTAGTTTGGTGTTCCTGAACTGGCTTCTATTGAAGCCAATGTGAATTCTGCCATGGACTTCAATGGGAGCAAAGACAGACCCCTAAAGGATTATAAAAAATAATGGTCAGCACACCATGAAGAAGAAATCCTTGTAGTTTTGCCAAAATGACTTAATTTTCCATATTCTCTCTTCTGCAGTCTTCCTCTGCCCTGTCTCACAGGAAATGATTTTGTACCCTTGATGCTATGATAGCAGTACAGATTGACCTTCCTACCCTGCCACAACATTTTTTTTTCAAAGCACTGATGTTTTGTGATGCTGAGAAGGAGAGAAAGAGAAAAAGAGAACTGGACAAGGCAAGTTGAAGAGCATGGAACTGAAAAACTACATTTTTTTAAAAAGCAACTGGTAGTTTCACATTAGAAAACAGTCATGAAAATTTACCAGCTCAGTTCAGTCAACTGCCCCATTAGAATGGTTAAAGTATTGCAAAAACTAATATACTTTTTCATTAAAAAAAAACTACTTCCCCCATGCAACTGACCTACTTAGTTTATTTTTGATAAACTCATAAGGGTTCCGTTACAAGAAGTTATTTCCTTAAACTTGGGGGTGGAAGAAAGAAACAAGAAATTGTATCGTACCTCAAAAACGAGCTAAGTTACTAAAGAATTAAGCTGCATTTTGTCAACAGTCTCATTTATTAAAAGAAAAAGGTTTAAATAGCTCTTAGATTGTAAAAGCTAACATTTGATTTTGGTGTAAATGAATGTTAAAAGTGACAATGTTATTTCTTCAATAATAAAAAGAGTAAGATAATACACAAATCAGTTTGATCAGTTACATTAAATCACATTATAATTTATGTGACATGGAGATTTTATTGACAGTTCAATGCTGCAATACTCACAAGTTCTTTATGCTTTAGAATCTAATGTAGCCTTCTTGTGAGAACAGTAGGTACCAAGCAATTTACTCCACAGTTTGCAGCTGATATAGTAGTTGCAAAAGCAGAAGCATGTGTGATTATTATCACGGCCATACACATGGTTAAATAGCTTTTTTACTTGACAACATCGGCTAAGTGGCCAGAACAAGGCCAGGCAATTTAAAACAATTTTGAACTATTGCCTCTCTCTCTTGGCAATAGTTTTGATTAATTATTTTGTATTTAAACCAACTAGTGATTGATTCTCACAGAGTGACAACAATGTGATCAATAGTCAATCCTAAGGATATGTGATTCTGCAGCACCAGGAGGGCAAAAGACCTTGGGCTGTATCACTCCCTTCTGGGGAAAACCTAATGCGGAGGTGAACATAAAGTTCAAAGAATTAATCTGAGGCCAGGTCTACACTGACAGCGGCAAATTAGCCACCATCAGGTCGATCTTTCCGGTCCAATTGAGTGATCAGTGAAGACTCACTCAATCGATCTAGAATGCAATACTGTAAGTCCACCCCCTCAAGAAGAGTAGCACTCAGTCGAAGGGAGGGCATTTCCTTTCAACTCAATGAAGTGAAGCCGCCGTGGTAAGTAGGCGTTAGGAAGTTGAAGGGAGATATGCAAGTTATTTTACATTGCTTGCATATCTCCCTTACACTGTTGCCAAATTCCACAATCAATGTAGAACTGACTCTGGAATTTCCTGGAAGAGGTGTCCTCTCAAGTGGGAATTCTAGGGAGCATAAAGAAGATGGAAATATGGTCACCCAACTCTGTGGTTCCCCTGGAATCTCAGAAAAGGGGAATCCTGATGCGCAGTAGGGCAGGATGAAGTAACATGAAGGGTCAGCACCTTCATGTGCTGTTCGGTTCTTTCCTCTTTTCTCCCAAACAGTTCAGCTCCAGCAGAAAGAAACTCCTAGTAGCTAAGTCAGTCAGATAGTTTTGCAGTAGTAGTCATGCAAGGGATTTTGCAGTGGTTAAGGCTGGCTTAGGCAGATTTAATTCTCAATGGGAAATCTATGAAGATATCCATGAGAAGAGCAGGAGATGATGCAGACAGTTTCCAGCTTTCACCCTCTTCCTAACACATTACAAATATATATAGCTAATGTGAACCAGCATAGAATCATGGAAGATTAGGGTTGGCACGGACCTCAGGAGGGTCCATCTAGTTCAGTGGTCTTCAACCTTTTTTGTATCAATGCCCAGTTTTTCAATATTTTCACATTTGCAGTAAGTTTACCGCCCACCTACATAAAGTGTTACTTTTTATAAATTGCCACTGTCATTATATTAATTGTTTGTAGTGCCCACCAAAAATCATAAAATGCCCACTAGTGGGAGGTACTGCCCAGGTTGAAGACCACAGATCTAGTTCAACGCCCTGCTCAAAGCAAGACCAATCCCAACCAAATCATCAAAAAGCCAGGCCTTAAAAACCTCTAAGGATGGAGATTCCACCATCCTCCTAGTGAAAAGATTCTCCTAATATACAATCTAAACCTCCCACACTGCAACTTGAGACCATTCCTCCTTGCATCATTAATAACTCTTTTGACTGTAATTAGGAATGTCAACACCAAAAAGAAGAAGAATTTTTCTTCACTGACAGGTTAACGGAATTACTAATAGCCACAACCAAAAGCCGCCACCTCCTAGAAATTACTAAAAAAAAAAAAAAAATTGGGAAAAGTATTTAAAATTTTATGCAGACAATGTTATTTTACCTACAAATACCAAAACATTGTTTCAAAATTAATGCTCCCCAAAACACTTTTTAAAACAAGCATTTCAGCTTATGATATTATATATATATATAAAAATGAAAACTTATGAAAGGGATATATTTATTAGTCTTCACCCACAAGAAAAGCTCTAGTGATTGCCTAAGACAGTGTAAGATCCATACACAACAGGAATCTCTACACCTATATAATTAAACTGCACATAAGATTATTGTAAGACACCAAAAAGCCACGCAAACAAAAAAGCCAGCGTCATAACACAATAATATGTATTATATACTGTTATCTTTTAAGAATCATGATTTCATATAGGGGGGTTAATTGTTTTTTAAAATATCCAAATCTGAATTTTCATTCCTGGAAAATTTTCCATCCTTCCACCATTTTAGAGAGAGGTGTAATTCAAGAAAGCAGGTAAGGTACCAGAAAAAATTAAAAAAACCTATTAGACAATTTTTCCAAGCTAATTTGGCCAATTTTTCATAATTAAAGAGTTAATAGATGACTTTGGCAGATGCCACTGAAGTTTAAAAGACCTAATATTTCAGTAGCAAAACATTGTTTCTAGGCATGGAAAAAATTAATGCACAGTAAAAAAAAAAATCGAAATATAATACCTAAAATAACAATAAAAAGTATTGCTGAAATGATGATGCTTTCTCCCTAAAGTTCCCTCTATTTCTGTAAGAAAACTGCTTCCATAACTTCCCACTAACAGATCAAATCATGACAAGAATAACAAAAGTGGCTTTTGTGTCAGACACTGCTGCGATTATAAAAGCTCCCTTTCAAATTATCCCAAAACAAAATGGCATAGTTCATCAAATGCTTTTCACGGGTTGAGGGAAGTAATGTAATTGCTTCAAGTCTGTTAAAACATTAATCCACATCTTTCAATGCAGTTATATATCTAAGGCAAACAGGCTAAAAAAAATCGTCTTATCTCTGTACAACTGCCTTGTAGCAGTTTCCATCTGAAATGCTGAAACTCAGATTTCTGGGTGTGTTCAAGAGCTATTTTAGGAAACTGCATAAGGGCTACAGAACACATGAATACAGACACTTGTTTGTAAGAAATATATATTATTGACATGAAATAACCCTTCTTTGTAATCCTTACTTATTTAAAAAGTATACCATTTATGGAACAGAAGGTCTAGCTATTTCTACAGGAATCCAAAACTCTCACTGCACAGTATTACTTCATTGGTCACTCAGTATAATAAGATGCATATGGCAAAAATTGTGATCAGAAATCATACAGAGCCTGATATAGATCTCACAATGGCAGAAAAAGCAGCTAAATCAACAAAGTTCTAGCAAGCTAAAATAAGAATACCAACTTCTATTTGTCTCATTTTTTGCCACGAATGTGACTTGGCACAATATTTAAACAACAGAGCATTTCACAACAAAAGGGCATGTGGTAAATGGGAACAGAACTTTAATGAGGGAGAGTAGCAAGGACCACAAGACAGTATAGTCCCAAAAATACTAACATTATGATCTGTAACTATTATGCAATGCAGATCACAAAAAGGCTAGGCCACTGCCCTCATTACAATGCTGATTTCTTTAACTGATGGGTTTTAAAATTACAATTTCTCTCTGGTCTTTCCAAATCATATGCCGATGGGGCAATTGATGGGGTGCGTTCTGAGTTATTACAGAGAATTCTTCCTTGGATGTCTGACTGATGAGTCTTGCCCACATGCTCAGGGTTTAACTGATCCCCATATTGGGGTGGGGAAGGAATTTTCCCAGAAGACACATTATCAAAGGCTTTGGGGGTTTTTTGCCTTCCTCTGAAGCATGGGGCATATGGCTCACTTGCTGGTGGATTCTCTGTACCTTAAAGTCTTTAAATTATGATTTGAGAACTTTAATAACTTAGTCATTGGTTAGAGGCTTATTGCAGGAGGGGGTGGGTTACGTTTTGTGGCATGCATTGTGCAAGAGGCGAGACTAGATGAACATAGTGGTCCCTTCTGACTTCAGAGTCTATGACTTTAGGATTTTAAGATTTGTATAATTATAGCCACATCTATATACTCTGAAATCATTTTGACTGGAATAAACTCTGAAGACATTTCAAACAGTTTTCAGTTCTTAAAACACCTGAATTCAGTAAGGAAATACAGAGTTTATGTTGCAGCTATTTAAAGACACTTCCTACCTAACACTAAGAGTTCTCTGATGGTAATTATGGGACTTTGAAGCAGAGCTGTAGCTCTACTGTTGATGAAGAAGCTGGGCAGAAGCATCCAGACCTGGCAAGAGACAACCAAAAATTTTAGATTATGAGTTAACTAGCAAAAGTTACTTTTCAAATAGCCCTGGAAACATTAAAAATATTAAAGGGCAAAATATGAAAACAAAATAGACAAATGTTGGAGTTATATAGCAGAAAATATATTGTTGATCAGCACAGGAGAGATGAAAGCATGTTCAGTGGTTTATGGGACACAAAACTGAAAATACCAAGTAGACATACACAGGTCCATACCAAAACTAGCATTGTTGGTAGCATATTTAGTGAAGTACCAGCTAAAAAAAACCCTAATGGCAGCAGCACTCATAGATTCAGAAATTACAATGTTCTAAATTAGCCTGAGCAGACTGAAAAAGTTAATGTTTTATCTGACCCAAGGAGTACAGAAGATTGATCACAATGCTGAGGCATCTTTGCTACATGCTAGGAAACCAATTATTCCTGTCCATTACATTCTGAGAAAGACCATTTAGGTCTTAATAAAGTTGATTTTTTTCCTTAACTTTTATAAAAATGGAAAAGATCTTCGCTGGCACATGAGTACTGTATGAAACCGTTATCCATCTTAACATTAGATATTTGTAAAGACCTCTGTCACCATTACATCTATACATTGATAATTTTATGTAATTTTCCTATCTGCATTATTTACATATTTGTATAAACATAAAAAGAGAGATGCACTATCATCAAATTTAATTCAACCATGAACACAGACCAATAGTGTTTTGTTGTTAAATGTCATTCAGTATCTCCTATTACAGTTCCCATATACCGGTACTTATCCCTATCATTGTCTTCACTCTGCAGGAAGTGACAAAATTTAGACATGGCCTATGTGTAGGTTTAAGGAAAGTGCCAAGTGGAAGATGAGAAGGTTAGAAATCTGACTCACAGAGAGAAAGGTGACAAGTTCCTGAGGGGGTGGCCATGTTTGTCTAGTTCAGTAAAACAAACAAGGACTCCTGTGACACTTTTAAAGACTAACAAATGTATTTCTCACATGAGCTTTCGTGGGTAAAATCCCACTTCATCAGATGCATGAACTGAAAACTACACTATGGAAGGGAATATATAAATGCAGAGAAAGGTAAATCACAAGAGAGGAAGGTGTTGCTGTCCATGGTGACTGAGAATGTGAAGGCTTGAGAGCGGGGGTGAAGAAGGGGAGCAGGAAGATCAAGAGTTCAGTTTCCGCCACATTGAGAAGGAGGTGATAGCTGGGCATCCATCAAAGATCAAGAGGATACGCTGAGATCTTGGTTTGGATGGAAAGCAATAGATCTAGATTGGAAAGGTATATCTGAGTTATCAGCTTATAGATGATTGGTTAACATGTGCTTATGAATGACAGTGCTTAGAGAGAGTGTACAGGGCATTGAGAAATGCCAAGAATGGAGCCATGTACTTTCCCCCACCCCCAAAAGTTTCAGCAAGGAAGAGGAGGAACAACTAAATGAAACACTAAAGAACCAATCAGAGAGGCAGAAGGATAACCAATAGTTAGATGACCGAGTCACAAAGTCCAAGGAAGGGAAGAATTTCAAAATAAAGAGTGTGGCTGACCGTATCAAACACAACTTAAAGGTCAGGCAGGATGAGCATGAAGTATTGGTTCTGAGTTTTGGCAAGAAAGGTGTTGTGAGAGAATTTGGTGAGTGTACAGAGGACTAGAAGGAGGCCTGGCTGGAGAGGGTCTAGGCTGGTGCTGGAAAAAAGGAACTTGATACAGCAACTGCAGAGAGCATGTTCAATGAGCTTAAAGATAAAGAAGAAGAAAGAATGGGGCAATAGCTGGAGAAGAAACTGATGTGAAAAGCAATTTTTGTTTTGTGTTTTTATAGAAATTAAAATATGCTTGTATTGTGAAGAGACTGAACCAATGAAGGTGGACGATTAAGATTAAATGATTGGATGGAGGAGTTCCTGATACATAAGGGTAACAAGAAAAGACAAGAAAGCTTAGTTTCAGGAATGGGGAGCTGGATCTGATGGTAGCTTTTGCCAACTGTAAAAAGCAGTCAGGCTGCTGAGGTTAGGCCTCAAGCAGTGGTCAAGCATCTCATCAGTAGTCACACAGCTCAGCCAAGAAGCTCAGGCCAAGCTAGACCTCCAACAGTAGCAATGGTGGGGAAAGGCCCTTTCAATAGGAATAGTAACTTACACCAGAAATAACAGAGAAAGTTCCATTGACCAGGTCCAGTAATGAAAGTGTACTTCTCAGATCATGACTTAACAAGAAACTGATTCTAATCAAGGCCTCAAATTTCTTAGGATTTTAAAGGAAAAGGAAACAATAAAGAGGAGCACTTTAAGCATAACCACTACTACAGACACAACCTAAAATTCAAAATAAGAAACAAAAATGGTTGCACAACATTTTTCAAAACACTTAGATTGAATTATTGAAGAAAATTATCTTCCTCTCCCAATTACCAGTGATAATCTCATTTTTTATGTGAACAGTTGCCATTAAATTCTAATAATAAAGCAATGATCAAATTACAGCTGAAATGCAAAAGTTACTATTCCATTTAAGGTTTTATTTTTAACATGATAAAAAACAGTTTTCAAAATAAATATGACTGCGATTCTAAAGCTTTTAATATAGGTGCTAAGAGGTGCAAAAGAAGTGTGTGCCTTCTGCTTATCAAAAAGTTAATCCTCAGAATAAAGGAGATCTAACAAAGTTGTGTAACAAAACTAACAATGAAACTGCAGATCTGAATATGGATATGGAAGATTTATGAAACAAAGTCTAAAGAATCCATGTGGATTTTATCCATGATAACAGCTAGTAAACCTATTCAGACTGTATTACCAGGAATAAAGTAAACTGACCTGTTTGAATAGAGGGTTTTTTTGCACTTATTAAACTTAATGTCATGTTTAAACTATTTGAAATAAAAATCCTGCAGTTAACAAAAGGCTGCACATGACTGACTAAATCAGTTGCAGGTTTTTAAAGATTTTTGTACATATTAGTAGCATTCCTAAATTTAATTAGGATTTTAAGAAAATAATTGTGTGGAGGTAACTTGAACAAGAAAGTAACAAAATATTCCAAATGTTCAGCCAGAAAAAGGAAATCCGTCTAAACTAATGCATAGAAGCATTCCATCCATCCACCACCCCACCCCCAAAGACAAAACCAAGGCATGTTTGAGCAATGCATTCCACTCTTTTGGCAGCGGCATCAGGGGGTGCTGCACCCCAGTACCTGGGGGTTTGCAACCCAATACTGGGTCCCTACCCTACGTTTGAAAATCACAAGATGGAATAAGACTTTGTTTATTATTTTGTAACAAGGCAATATATACCAGTCTTAGAGTATCTTTGGAGGAAACATTAGCAGATGCTTAATCGCAGATAATCACAATAATTCAACAGAAGGATATGTTAATTAATTTATCTTCATTAACATATTAACCCACGAGACAAGAGTAGAGCCCTGCAGATCCACGGGTAACTGCATCCGCGGGTGCGAGTGCGGATAGCCGCAGCCCCATTGTTGCAGATTGGCTGCAGCTGTACAGTGGGGAACAAGGAAGCGCTCCAGCCAATCCCAGTTGACTCTGGTTGGTGGTCTGCCAGAGACAATCAGCGTTTCAGTCACAACAGGCTGGGGCTTGGAGAGACACCACTCACTGTCAATCAGTTAGCATGCTGGCCTTTGATTGGCTCATTCCCCATACCTTCCCCACCCATTTCTTCATTTTCTGGTTTGTGCTTCGTATGCCATGCTGTCAATCAGAAATTTCACTGGTGGCCAAGGAAATCTGATTGATAACACAGCATGCAAATCACAAACAAGGAAAAAATGGGTGGGACCCATGTGGCAAATGAGCCAATCAAATGCTAGAATGCTGACTGTGAGCCCAAGCTCAGTTGCAGATGTGATTCTGGATCCACAAAAAACATGGCATTTGGATCACAGATCAGATAAAGACTGACATTGGGCGGTTGCAGTCCGATTCCAGATCCATATTTTTGTATACGCACAGGGCAAGGGCAAGGATGTTAAGATATGGTAAAGGAGAGATGGGCAAGGGCAAGGGCAAGGATGTTAAGATATGGTAAAGGAGAGATGAGTGATGCATACATATGCATGAAGACCATCAAGGTCTCTAAAACATCTGGTCTCAAGTACAGCTGTTGGGAGTTCTTCATCAGCACGCCAGAGTTAGATTAAGATCTGTCTGAACTTCTAGACATCTTCCCAAGAAGAATAAGTATATACTTATTACAGTTCTGGCTGTTCTTGAAGCACTGTATTTCATAACTTTCCTTGTCTGGACTAATTTATTTGTTGGATTAATTATTTGAATAATAAAAACTTTACATTTACAGAAGGTCTTCCCTGAGCATGAGTGTCGCTGTCATTGCCATGCTCCACAGGGCTCCCAAAGCAGTTATTCTGATCATACTGTGCCTGAACTTAGGTCAAGAACCTACTAAATTTCACAGTGTTAACTGGAGATTCTAAATCAGTAACTAATCAATAGATCAACTATCATGAAGGAGAGAGGTAATTTGCAGAAGAGCATCCATCCATTTTATACCTCCAGCTGAATAGCAGTAGGAAATCTGAACCATTGCACTTATTATCTATTATTTACCCAACTGTGGGTGAGAATCAAATGGTTAGAAGGGAAATTACTCATATTTACAGCTGCAGTTCATATTGCAGATGCCAATGTGACTGCAAATCATACCTGCAAACAATATGCTGAAAAATATAGCCCAAAGTATTTAATATATTGAGCCAAATAAACCCATTAACGTTACAACCTTATATCTTTCTGGAATATATTGTGAATTATTTATGAACCATAAGAAATAAAAAGATGTAGATTAGTAAAATTTATATGTGGGGTAGTGGGGAGGACAGTTTAATTTCTGATACATACATTGCACTGTAAATTAAAATGCGCCTACCTCGAATGAGGGTAGGGATTATACAGGCATCTTTAATCAGCTCAAGAAGCATATTAAAAGTGAAATCATGATTATACCACAAACGAAATAATGAACTAACACTTTAGTCTGAAAAATGTATTATCCTGATTAGTTTATGAGGATTATGACACAGTTAACATAACATCTCAGATCATTATATTTCTCCTTTCATTCATGTTAAGCCACAGCACGCTAAGAACTTCCTAATTCCTGAAGATGATGTGTTAAATGCTAGAGTGCTGTTCTCATTCATCAAACAGAGCTGTACTCCTTTCAAATCAAAACAATCAGCTCTCAATACACTCCCGAACTGCACAAAAGCTCCAAAAAGAGCCCACCATGCAGCCCACGAATAGCTTCAAATGCAGATGACCTGCTCATAAATTCTAAGGGTTTTTTAAACAAGTACAATAGTTTAGGGACTAACGTCTTAGGATACCATGAGCTTGTATATTTAAGAAACTAGCTGTCAGTACAGAGGGTTAATATATTACTCTTTGGCAGACTGGCCTAAAATCCTAAACCAGAGATCCCCAAACTGTGGGACATTCAGTGGGGGCACAGCCAGACCCAAGCATCACCCATCCCCACTTTGTCCCGAGCTTTGCGACAGCCCCAACTGGACTTACCACTTGGCTACAGCACCCAGCTCCCAGACACAGCCTACAGGGTCCGGCCACTGTGGCCCACTCCCAGCCTCAGTCCCCAGACTGACTGCAGGCCCCCAGACCATGGCCCACTCTCAGCCCCAGCTGGGGGGAGGGATGGTCAAGGTAAAGGGGAGCACAGAGTAAAAAGTTTGGGGACCACTGTCCTAATACTAAGATAAGTAAAATGAGTCTGGTAGTCTCGCAGTTCATTTGACCACACAGTAAATTAATAGTTGCCTTGTTTTCCAAAATTGGTTATCTATACACAAGACAGAAAAAAGGTGTGCAAGATGTCAGAACTAAGATGCACTTGCAGAAACATTTTGGGAAGTTTACATGATTCATACTATTAGGTAGCTCAAACTGCTATTCTTCTTCTCCCTTTCATGTACACTAAATTCACTTGTACCTTTTTTATAAAAATAATTTGGTATAGAAGTCCACAGAATTACACAGATAAAAGATTGAACTACAAGACTGAAACCTCAATTTGGCAACGTAAGAGACAACCTACTAGTCCCTCCCTGAACATTAAACAAAAAATTCCTTATATATAAGAAGTATAGTTGAACCTTCATAATTCATGCATGATTATGGGGGGGAGAATTATGAATGATGCTCCAGAAATTTGTGAATTAGGTGCCAATCCTTCAAGGGCTCCACACAGGTGGGCCCCACTGTCTCTACCCCGGCTGTCAAATAACGACTTGTGATTAAATGTAGTTGTGTGTACCCTGCTGAACTGGGGCCTTAGTGAGTAAGGCACCTATCCTGCTGACACTGAACCTAACAGCAACATTATTAATTTTAGTATGACTAAAGACTGGGTCCTAGATGAATAAACATAATTAAAATAAACCCATCAAAGCACAAGTACAATTCCTGAGAGAATGTAATTTACTTTGAAAAGTATCATTTATTTTTAATTCATTAATTAAACCTTATATATTACCAAGTATATTGGAGAATATTTGATGAAAGAAATGAACTTTAAGACCCAACTAAAATAATGAAATAGTAAATATTTGCACAGAAGTGAGATCTGACTAAGGTGTCTTCGTTTTGTTTTAGTTTGGTTTTTTTGGTTGGTTGGATGGCTGTTGTTGAGGGTTTTCAGTTCATTTATTTTCTTTGAATTATCAGGTTTGTTTATACATACAACATACACATAATTAAACTGTACCTGATAACTCCTTTTATTTCTGACATGACCTGAAAAGAATTGAACTAGTGATCTCAGACACAGTAAATAGGTTTGTTTGAAGAAAAAAAAAAAAAAAAAAAGATTTAAAAAACTAAAATACAAATCAACTCATACATAAATGCCTATAGAAATATGAGAATCTTAAACAGCTCAGAAATTTAAACTTTTAAAACCATCTCAGCGAACGAACTTTTAAATTACAGAACTAAAAACCAAAAATGATACACATCCTTCTTTCAGTTGCAACAGCAACAGTTAAGTTCCAAAACCTGGGCTGCCACCATCAGTGATGCCAGTGCACAAAAAATTAAACAACAAACCATAACCATTCTCATGCCATTAGAAATAGAGTGAGGAAAGTTAAATTCATTTAACAAAAATAGAAAAAAATAGTAGTGGAAGTCATTTCATATGTCTCATACAAGTAAAATGAAAGAGTCCTACACGGTCATGTACTTCTTTCCCATGCCAGTGCTCTTTTTCCTCCTCCTATATATTTTGGAGGGCTTTCTTTGATCTAGACTTAAAGTGTTCTAAGCAATGTGATTCTCTTCACTTTTCTTAAGAAACTACTCGAAATCAGTCTCACTATAAGGAAGTTTTTAAAGAAAGCATTTAAAAAATAAAGAGCAAAAACCTATTTATAAACCTAAATGACTATTAAAAAAAATAAAAATAAACACCTCCTCCTCTTTACTACTATTTTTTTTCTCCTAATCCTCTGCATCCCGGCCTGCATTACCTCTCCCAGACTCATAAGAATCAGTGACAACCAATGCCTGGCAGTCTCAGTTTCTCCAGCTGGCAGGCTCCAGTTGCTCTAACTAGAGAATTTCTCTACTCTGAACAGAAATACAATTCAGCATCAAAAAAACTGAAACTGGATTGCACACACACAACGCAGAGTGGGACCAACTCTGGATATATAATTTATTTCCAAGATTCATGCTGACTAACTCTCAGAACTCATTCACACTGACGGTTTCCATCAATGAGTTGTGTAGTGTCTTTATTAGCTCATGAATATATAATCAAACCATATACTATATGTCACAGCTAACGAGGAAATATGGTGAAAAGAAGTTTCATTTTAAGTCTATACAAGGATTTAAAACAAAACAAACTATTTTAAAATCACAAAAAAATCAGCTTGTTACTTTGGGTTCTTCTAATGACTCTTACCATGATTAATAAAGATTGAAGGCTAAATAAAAATTGAAACACAGGCTAGTTTCTCTGAAATTAGTTTACTTTCCCAATTAAGCAAGTTAAATTCACCACAGCCACCCAAAAGATCTGAAAACTGAAAAATCCTGTTAACATGTCCATTAATAGTACAGTGCTTCACTTTATATATAAGTAATCACAGTACTGGGTACCGAGAGATACTGGAGATAACATATTTCAAAGAACTGATCTAAAAGATCCAATGACTAGCTAAATACAAGAACATCAACATTCTTAACTAAATATAGCCATAGTCATATTGCTATTGCTAAGATTGTGTCAACTTTTCCATTCTAAGCCTACTCCTAATCCTTTTCCAAGAGTTTATAACTATACTATAAATATTCAACCTGGCATGAAATTTAACATACGAAGACTCATTCTTAAAGCAATTTTTTTAAAACAAAAAAACCAGCAATTCACCGCACCCCCTCCAAAAAAAACTATTACTATGTTTTTACATTACAGACAGGCATAAAACTGGAAGTTTACTGATTATTCTCTCTCTCTCTCACACACACACACACACACACACACACACACACACACACACACACTCTCTCCCTCTCACATCTTTCTCTAACTTAATATACCAGGATGTTTTTAAATGAAATTTAAAAGACATTACTGAAATTTTCAAACAAGATGATACAACTTGCAGAATGGTTTTTACTTTTTAAATTTTTTCTAAAATGGTCATGGCTTGTTCTCAATAGTAGATTATAAACATATACTAATGCCTCGATTCTACAATACCTGTGACAACTTCATAATCATGAGTAGTCGCACTAATCTTGATGGGATGACCCACAGGGCCTTATGTCCTGATCTTGCAAAATGCTCAGAGCAGTCTGGTTGATCCCTGCACCTACTCAGCACCCTGCTGACTTCTGACTGAAGCAGGATCAGGCTCCAAATAATTTTAGTCCACTTATGAAAAAAGACAAATGCTTTGCATTTGTATAGCACTTTCATCTGAGGAGCACTAACTGATTTACAAACAGTAGCTCTCACAATTCCCTAGGAAAACAGGTATTATTTTCTCCATCTACAAAATAGGGAAGCTGAAAGAGATGTGAAATGACTTGTTTGGAGTCACTGACAGAGCTAGAAGGAGAATGAGATTTCCTGGCTGCCAAGGCCATGCTCAGATCACTACCCAAGGGTACCTCTGACATTACACACACGTAACCATCCCCACCAGTATCAGTCTCATTGTCCATTTTCTGCACTGATAAAGTGCAAGATTGAGCCCAACTTAGAATAAAGAACCAGGTAACACTTTATTATGCATTTCAATACCTAAATATAATGAGACATCTCAGTAACAACCCAACCCTGCAAACCTTTACTTATGCAAGTAGTCAGTGAAATTAGTGAGAATACTTGCTTGAGAAATGACTGCTCACATGAGTGTGGGTTTGCATGGTAAGGGCCTCATTCCTTAAGCCACATCCCTTGTGTCTCAGTATCAAAGGACTTTGCTGCAACTTTTCACTCTTAACCAGGGGTGAGCAAACTTTTTGGCCTGACGGCCACATCAAAATGTATGGTGGGCCTTTGAGGGGGAGTGGCCACCACACTGCCCACATGGTGGGAAGGGGTGGAGCTAGAAAGGGGAGTTTGGAGGAGAAAGGCTGGAGCTGGGAGGGGGAGCAGTACAGTGCTGATCAGCTGATCACTTGAGCTCCACTGCACAATCCTTGACAAAACCCTTGAAATTTGCCAGTTAAAAATCAGAATGGCAAGTGCTACAGCAGACCTTGCCTATACACACAATAGAAACTCAGTCTCAATGGGAGAGAGCTTTTTCTGAGGAGCTCTTGCAAGAGGAGAGAAAAGCATGATGAAGCAGAAAAATAGTTATAGAAACAGGCAAAGAAGAGGGTTTATTAGAGTTTTTCCAAAATAGCTTTTGATTTGTGTTTGCACTTTTAAATGATATCTAGTAGATCCTTCACAAACCCAATGTAAAAACCTGCAACTGCTATCAGAATCTTAGGGTGACATACAAGGAGTCCTGTGACACTTTTAAAGACTAACAAATTTATTTATTGCATGAGCTTTCATGGGAGAAAATCCCAATTCCTCAGACTCTTTGAAGAATGACATGACATGACAAAGTCACTTGACAACTGCCTATCACTGCATGATGTAAGAACTTTCCAAATTGATTGTTAGTACTAAAAACTCCATTATCCCACTCACACTGACAGTGAAACCTATCAATTTGCTGAACCAATAAAACCCTTGTTTAGTGCAATAAATCCTCCAATATAAAACATCTTTGGAGCAAGTAAATTTTCAAAAACATTTCATGTCAAAGGATATGGCAAAATATCTGTGACTGTACTAATTTTAGGGTATGAATTCTTAAAATTACCTTTTCAGCTTGTCAAAATGTAGTACTTATATTCTGTTATTCAAGTTAATAAAAGCACAAGACCAACACAATTATGAAGAGTACAAGAATTCCAATTACTGAGTCAGATATTCTTAGATGTCAGTAAGAATATGGTAAAGAGCACACAAATAAAATTAGCAAACCGTACAGAACTACTCGGTATGTTTTGATAACTGATCCAACAACAATCTTCTTTCAATGACTTCATTATGAAGACTCCAACTAGTAGTTTAATGTATCGAATGCTAATTATGAAGATTGGGAAATTATTTTTAAATTTGGCAGTCTGCACATTTTATTAAATATAGATAATAAAGATTTTAAATTTAACTTAAAAGTACAGCATGACTTTGAAGCTTGAAGGTCATAAAGTAACTGTTCTCATCAGGATTCCTATGTGAGACTATATAGATATGCTACACCTATATTTAGAAGAAAAAACAGGACAATCTGCCCTGTCATAAATTCAGAGCTGTTCAACCACTAATTATCATCATTAATCTATTTCATTAAAAATTTGAAGAAGTCTATTACTGTGCTGAAACTCAAAATAGCAAGGGAAAAAAAAGACAACTTTACTCTGCTTTTCAACTTTATTTTCCCTATCAGAAACCAGGCTTTATATTCAGGTCAGCAATGACCTTAGATTACAGATGACATCAGATTTTTTGTAGATTTACGTACATTTCAAATGCATTCATCATTTAAGAGGGGTTGGCTCCCTTCACCCCCATCAATGCTTTTTACTTAAATTTGATTGCACAGAAAAGTTACAGAATCTTGCACTTGTCTTTTCTCCTATCTGGGGATTTACCCAGCATCATCCTAAAAAGTTTTAAATGCAAACATTATATTACGTAGACATAATACAAATGAACAAAACAAACAAAAATCCAAATGCCAGAATTTGGTGAAGTCAAGATTAAGATGTACTCTCATTTTTAGTAAAACCTTCAAGTGGGAAAGCTGATGTAAAATTATTGCTGTAAATGATTAAAACTGTCAAATATAAATAAGACTCGAATAAAACACAGACTATAAATAAACCCCAATTATACATGTGTACGATAGTGACAAATGACGAATCACAAATGAACATGTAAAGTATGTGAACAAAATGAATGCATTCAGACTTACCCCATTCTAGATATTCAAGAATATTCTTCTCTCTCCTTAGTGGGGAATTATTACATTCATCATAAAGGCAGATGAGTATATCCAACAAGGTTTCCACACTGAAGCACTGCCCATTAGTCCGAGTTGGCCCATCCAAAATAAACTGTTCCAACTGCCTCAAACGCACCTCTCCAGACATGGTTGTTTCAGTTTGTATTGGGGTTTCTTTTTTAATTATTATTATTAATTTTTTTTAAAGTAACTTTTAAATGTATTGTTAACAAAGAAAACCAACAACGTATATATTTAAACAAATGTCAATGCAGCAAAGGTGGTGCTGAATTTACAGTCCACCTCAGTGCTCCCAGTCTGAAAACTGAATGTTGGTCAGTTTCACACACCCACACCCACATACAGTATATACACAATTTGAAAGAAAATAGTTATCCTAAAAAAAAAATATTTAATACTTTTAAAAAGAAAAAAATATAGTCACTCTTGACATTTAAATAATAATAATTAAAATGAAATTCAACCAAAACTGAAGCCAATTTTATCATATAGAGAGTAATAGATATATTTATATATTGTAAAAAGTCTTCTCCTTCATTCAAAATTCAAATCATGCAACATAATCCCGAAAAGAATCCCATGGCATCATTAAAGTGTAAGAGCCCCATTCAGTTCGCATCAGCAATTCACTTTCCAAGAAGGGGCAGCAGAAGGAAAAATATATAAAGAGAGAATTAAATGCATAAAGAAGGGGAGGGACAGGGCTGCAAAATACCCCCCACCTCCACCTCCATCGCCTCCTCCTCCAGCACCACTCGGAAAATGCATCAGTGGCAGTTTCTTCAGAGAGGTGGTGGGAAAAGGTCGCTTGAAGCAGCCAGGCTCAGCCAAGTCCTGTCTGAGGAAGGGCTTCTCCTTTCTCCTCCTCCCCCTCACCGAGTCTCCTTTTAAGGCTTTTCAGTGATCCCCCCAAATTAAAGGCTTCATCCCCCCCACGTCTTCTCTGCTGTGTGTGGGGTGGGGGCTGAGCAGCCCCTTAAACATCAGCGCCACCCAGGGAAGGTGGGGAGCGGCTAATAAGCCTGTCAAATCCTTCCCATGTCTGCCGCGTCCTCTGCCGGGGAGCGGGTGCCCCCTCCTGCGGGCTGATGTTAGGAGGTGCCCGGCATGGAAGGCCCCAGGTGCCGGTGAGCGCAGCCGCCGCTGGTGTTTTCACTCCTGGGGATGGAGAGATGTTGTCCCCGCTTCGCCCCACCGGGCTAGAGGCATCTTTCTCCAGCGGGGCCCGGGAGGGCTCGCAGCCTGCGCCCCGCTTCCATCTCCGGCGACCGACTCCTGCTCCTCCGCTCGCCCCCGCCGCCGGTCCGGCCCGGCCCGGCCCCCCTCACCCGCTCGCTCGCTCGCTCCCACAGGCGGCGGCCACCGCGGCTGGGCTCTCAGGATCCAACATGGCGGCCCCGCTCCCAGCCCCAGCGGACGGAGCAGCCGCTGAGCACAGCTGCAGAGAGCGGCGCCGAGCCTGCACGGAGCTGCCGCTACTGATGGGATTCAGGTAGGGGGCGGCGGAGGGAGCCGTTGCTGCAGCAGGGAATGCAGGGATACAGGCGGACCGAGGAGGAGGGGCGGCCGGGAATCAATCGGGATGCAGCGCCCCA
Source organism: Pelusios castaneus (assembly GCA_007922175.1). Classification (NCBI taxonomy): domain Eukaryota; kingdom Metazoa; phylum Chordata; order Testudines; family Pelomedusidae; genus Pelusios; species Pelusios castaneus. The sequence continues at coordinate 17,140,769 of ML685763.1, forward strand.
AGGGCTACTGCAGGAGCCGGAGCTCCCAGGCTCTCCTTGGGGGGAGCTGGGCGGCTTCCTCCCGTACCTTCCTCATCCCCACACAGGGTGTTCCCGCACCGCCTTCGCCCCACCAGCGGGTGGCGGCCTCGCTGCTTTGCGAGCACCCGCAACCTGGGGCGCGGCCCGGCCCGGCGGGCCCCTGCCACTGGGCTGCCGGCGCCGCCCGCTCGCATGCCTCGCTTCTCTGTCTGCCCATCTCCATTGAATAGCCCTTTTCTCCCCTTTGTTGCCCTCCACCTTTTGCTGCTCTGTCCCTGCTCTCTACCCCCTCTACCTGCTGGAGGAGCCCCCATGCCGCTACTACGCCACGTCTTTCCCATGCCCTCCTCCACAAATGAGCCCCAGCGGGGCTTGTCGCTCCCTAACTTCTCTCCAGCTGTGTTCACAAGGGAGGTGGGGAAGAAGGGGCACAGAACTCTTGGCCTCGGGGGTGGGCTGTGGGGCAACGAGCTCCTGCTTCCCGCAGGTGGCAGGGTGGAGAAAGAGCAAGCCGAGCCCCTCCAAAAGGGGTCAAGGTTACATTTCTGCACATGCCCTGCTTCTTTCTCCATGGACCCTGTCCTTTGTTTTCATGTCGGCTTGATGACAGTGGCCACCTCTACACTGACAGTGGCAAAGTCTCCCCATCAGATTGATCGCTGCTGATTAGTTAAGACATGTTAAGTTGATTGGGAAATCAATTTAGTAAAACAATCTCCTCAGGTGGCACAGTGCAATGAAGATGCCGGGATGAGGGGGAGTTAGGAAGTCAATGGGAGTTACGCAAGCTACTTCTACATAGCTTGCGTTAACTGCCATTGACTGCCATCGAATTTTTCTAGCAGTGTAGATTGGGCCAGTGTTTTTTGTCATTCCTCTAATTACACCCTTCTAAAAAAAAAGGTGCCCTCTTTCTCCTGAAAGGCCAGAGGTTAATGTGTGGCATGCTATTTGTATTTTAAAGAGAATCCTTGCCTCCATTTTAGAAATGCTTCGTTTGGTAATACTGACTGTGTTGAATTAAAAAATCTGCAAATTTTGTCTCTTTTTAAAATATACTTGATCCCACTGCTGTCCTGGGGGGGGGGAGATGAATGCCCTGGACTCCGTGGTTCCACGGGCCCCCCAGTGCCACACTCCCCCAAATGCTGCCTTTGGTAGCAAGCTGAAGGCAAGGGGCAGGAGCCCGGAGCTCAGCCGCTGGACCGACCTGTCCTGCCACCCCAGTGCAGGGGGGAAGGGGCACCCACAGGCCAATTTGCTCTGGGCTCCCCGACAGCCCTGCCTGATCCTTCATGGTGATAATTATTCACTTATATAACACCTTCCATCCCAAAGAATCACACAGCAAGCACAATGCAACATAATGCAGTAATGCTCAGAATTCACTTCCCTCAGCACTACAGTTCAGTCAACTCTGAGGTGGAAAACGGCAGCTGTTTAACGACACACGACAATGACATTCAGTGTAAAGATGCAATGTGAAGAATGCAATATCTAATTGAAACTTAAATGTCATCTCCAAGCAACATCAGAACTTAAACTACCACCTTTCCACCAGAAGTCAAAAGAGCAAGGGTTTAGACCATCCAACAAAGTCTTAGTGGAGAGGGTGAACTTGTTTTATTCTCTGAAGGCTAAGTATGGCTCTGAAGGAGCAATTCCACAGATAGGTTCCAGATAGACAGAATTTCTATAAGGAAGGAGCTTTCACATACCAACTGTTGGGGAACACGGAAAAGTACAATTACAGAGCTAATTTATTTGCATAAACTTCCTACCCAGAAATCCTCTAGGTCATCAGTTCCCAAACTCTACCACATTGAGCACAACCAATATAAAACATCACCACCTGTAGTACCACCATCAATTCTTTATAAAAAGACTACGTATGAAAACCATCTTAAAACCTAAGTCTTGGGAGGGCATTTCCCATCAGCACAGTGCAGTGGGGGTATCACGCTCATTAGCATTTAGGAAGTCAACAGGAGCATGTTCCGCCCTGTCGTGCTGCGGTCAGACTGGGGAGTTTCAAATCTCCTGCCCTGGCCCAGGAGTGGCTCTGCTGGCCATCCCTGCAGCTCCGGGCCCTCGGCCAGGTAAGGGGGGGGCCCGAGAGGAGCGGGGAAGGGACCACGAGGGGGCAAGGATTGGGGAAGGGGCCCCGAGGCGTGCTGAGAGGAGCGGGGAAGGGACCACGAGTGGGTGAGGATTGCGGAAGGGGCCACAGGGGGGCCAGAGGAGCGGGGAAGGGGCCGCGGGGGGCCAAGTGGAGCAGTGAAGGGGCCACGGGGGCCCGAGAGGAATGGGGAAGGGACTGAGAGGAGCAGGGAAGGGACCATGGGGGTGGCAGAGAGGGGGGGAGGGGCCGGGGGGGGGGCCGAGAGGAGCAGGGAAAAGGGGGCTCAGGGGCGGCGAGCGGCGCGGGGGAAAAGGGGCCCTTCTGAGGCTGGTGGGGGTGAGCTGGATATGGTTTCAGGGCCAGCCCCCGTGGGACCAGCAGTGGTGATCCCGATCTGGGCTTGTGGGGCTGGCAGTGGCAAGCTGGATTGTGCATGGAGCTGGTGGCAGGGGCAAAGGGGATGGGAACACTGGGGGGGGGGGGTTGTGGTTGGGGTGAGGAACTGGGGGGGTGGATCCAGAGCTGTGCACCGAATGATTTCTGGGGGAAGTGACATCCCGGCATATCTCCCATCTACTTAGTTACTCACTTACAGTGGTGTCTTTACTTGGCTGCATCAGCTTGAAGTGCTTTCTCTTCAACGCAGCATTATTTCACTTGGAGGGGTGGAGTTCCTGTGTCAACAGGAGAGCACTTCTGCGATTGATTGAGCAGGTCCCCATGGATCGACTCAGCATTTTCAGTGCAGACAAGCCCCTTAGTCAAACGACTAGGGAGGAGTATATGAATATGCTCAAGCATATTGACAGGAGTCAAATCAGGAAGGCCAAGTCACAACTGAACTTACAGCTAGAAAGGGACGTATAGGGTAACAAAAGGGGTTTCTACAGTTATGTTAGTAACAAGAAGGTGGTCAGGGAAACTGAGGGCTCCTTACAGAATGGGGGAGGTCACCTAGTAACAGATGGTGTGGAAAAGCTGAAGTACTCAATGTTTTTTCTGCCTCTGTCTTCACAGACAAGGTCAACTCCCAGACTACTGCACTGGGCAGCACAGTATCAGGAGGAGGTAAGCAGCGCTCCATGCAACAGAGCAGGTTCAGAACTATTTAGAAAGACTGGACATGCACAAATCCATTTGACTCGATGCAGTGCATCTGGTTGTGCTGAGGGAGCTGGCTGATGTGACTGCAGAGCCATTGGCCATTATCTTCGAAAACTCCTGGTGATTGGGGAGGTCCTGGACATTTGGAAAAAGGTAAATATAGTGCCCATCTTCAAAAAAGAGAAGGAAGATGATCCGGGGAATTACAGAGTAGTCATCCTCACATCAGTCCCCAGAAAAATAAGACACGAGTGACATCCATGTAATGTCCCTTGCTCAAGAACAGAGATAGAGAAGAGTACATAGCATGAAATTACAATACCAATGAAGAATACAGTATATATATATCCCAACTGTGCAGCTAGAGTTGTCCGCCAGCATACCCATTAATTTATACAGTATATGATATATGTAAATTAATATGTCCTTATATCATACATATTTCTGTACGCATAGATGAAGTATGTATGCATACCTATTCATACATGGATAGCTATGATATAAGCACATGTTCCTTCAATGCATTTTAATATGGCTAAAATACTGTGCCAAAAATGCACACCATCTGTTTTCAATCAAAATATCTTGTTTTAGAGGAAAGGAGTATTGTCTGGTGATTAGAGCAGGGGATTAATCCAGGACTCCTGGATTCCACTTCTGACTCTGCCAGGGACAAGCTGTGTGGTTTTGGGCAAGTCACTCAACCTCTAAACCTCAATTTCCCCATTTATAAAATGAAGCTAATAGCATTTAGCAACTTCCAAGGACATTATGAGGGAAGTCTTAGGTCATTTATGATTGTAAAGTGTTGGGATTGTAGAACCGAAGAGTGCTATTCACATCAATAAATAAAATGAGATGAAATATATATACCAAGTCATATGCATGCACACATGGGGCCTTATTTTCAGAGTGATAAACATTCACATCTCCCATTAAATAAATGGGAAATCAGGGTGTTCAGCAAGCTCAAAGTCTGGCCAATACTATGCAGCAAGTTTCCTCAGGTTTTGGAGGTAGGCCCCACTGGAGGACATTGGAAATGGACAGCATCTGAGTGGGGCCTGAAATTCTTGCCCCACCTTATTTGCAGTCTTAAAAAAGGAGAATGCAAATGGCTGCTGGGGATTTTCTTTCACATTCCCTTTGCTGAAATCCTGGGCCCCATCAAAGTAAATGTCAAAGCTCCCATTGTGGGGTCACAATTATACCCCAGCTTGAGTGTCTCTCTCATGAAAGCAGCAGGGCTGTTTAGATTATTTCAGCATTTCCCCTGCAGTGATTCATCATGGGGCCAGGGAGCCAAGTGTAGCACCAGCACTGAGAGCAAGTACATGTCTCTTCTTATGTTCTCCCTGCTCCTCTGCTGGTGCCCAGTCAGGATGGAGTTGCTAAAGAGAAGAAAATGTGGCTCATGATAAGGTGGGAGCAGCACCAGCAGATAAGAGGTGCAAAACCAGGGTACTGAGGCACAAGGGGAAGGAAGCTGCAGAGATGAGATGTAGAACTCAAGAGGGGGATGTAATGTGAAGCAGGGACAGAATGGGTGAAGCTGCTCCAGGCTCCTACCCAAGCAATTCCCCAAAGTTCAAAGTTCCCTCTGTTCCTCAATAGGCCACCCAGGCTCACCTTTTCCTCTGCACGTTGCCCATAACTCCCTCATGCCTCCTCCCCACCTCCATTCATTTGTGGAGTGTGTGGGGTAGCACCCATACATCCAGAGGCGGATGAGGGGTTGCTGGACCCCTGGATCTCCCTCACAGGTGCCCCCTCTGCCTGGGGCTGGCCCCCCTCTCCTGGGGCTTCAGCCCCCACGCCAGCCTAAAGCCCTGGCACAGTCAGGCCAGCACTGGGGGAAGAGGGCTGGGGCCAGAGACAGGCTGCGGCCTGGCTGGTCAGCCCCCGGGGTTGGCGGAGCCTACTGGCACGCACAGTGTAGCTTCCAGTGTGGCCCCAAGGCCACGCTGGAGGCCGTACTGCACACTCCAGTTGGCCCTGCCACCCCTGGGGGCTGACTAGCCTGACTGTAGCTGGCCCAGGGGTGCGCCAGGAGTGCAGAGCCCAGCATCTAGGCTGACCCACCCCAGCCCCAGGGGCAGATTGGCTGGCCCAGGGGTGGGGCGGAAGGGAGCGTGGAGTCGGCCTCTGGGCTGGCCTGCCCTGCTCCCCCGCTAGTCACAGAGGTATAGGGCCCCCACAGCATGGGGGGTCCCTGGGAATTGGCCCAGTTTTGATAACTGATCCATCAGCCCCCTGCCTCCTAGAGGTAAATCAGAGACTGTTTCCATTTGGTGAGAAATGTCATACATGGAGCTGCACAAAATGTGGCAGCTGTGACTAAGCGGATGAGAGATTGCATGTAGAAAAGTGGCAGTGATAGAAATCATTCATGCTGATCAGTGTTGATATATTTTAGATACTTTAGTATTCTAATGTTTCATTGCTAGTTGGTACATATATAAATCTAGCCTATTTTCTCTAGCACACAATCAGATATAAGCTAAACTAATTTGTTTTGCTAGTAGTGGGTCACTATGATGATGATAAAATGTTTGACAGCCACTGGTATTCCAGATGCACCGTATTTATTATTGGTAGTTTTAAAAATTTATTTTAAGTGTAGCCCCAGCAGTCTTCTGAGAATATAACTATGTACACTTATAAAGCGAAGCCTATTATTGTTCATCTTTGTATGAATTGATACAGTTTTATATGTGTTTTAAACAAGGTCAACTGATAGAAATAGGGATCTGATAGCTGTTGCATGTTGTCCTGCGGGATCCTAAGTGAGCCTGAAGCTGGGCTACCAGAGTGAATCAGCCCTGTATGCTAAAAAAAAAAAAAAATCTAAATAAAATAAGGCCTATATTAACAGCTTCGTTTAAGTAATGCTAAAGAGAAAACTATCTCCATGATTAAGGGGTTTGTGACAACACCATAAGTTAAAGTTCCTCTTTTGGCATTTCATTTGGCAAGCAGCTTTGTGGTTAGCAAGCTTGTGCATGTATACCCTTAAGAGAACAGAGGGTGGGCCTATCAAAGTAAAGAAAATCTTCCCTCCTTTCCCCCCCACCATGTAAAATAAAATTGCTGGATGAAGCAGCTTTGATTGTATAAGAAGTGTAGATTTAGATTATCTAGCAATTTCCATGGCCTAAACTTGAAATTGCTAAGGGCAGCACAAATGGTTAAATAAAGGATGAGTGGTATGCATGTACAAGTTCCTGACCAAAGGCAAAACTCGCTGACTGGCCAGAACCCAGAAGTGCCAATCAAGAAAGAAGGAGTGACTTGGTCGAAGGCAATTTGAATGGAATGAAGGAGGATAAAGAGGAGTGGCTCGGTCCAGCCCCCTTGGTCGATTCATCCATAAAACCAACTTGACTTGGGAGTTAGGTGGGAGGAAGACTGACATCAACACAACGGGGTCAGTGTGCACCGCAGCTTCCTCACCCCTCAGGTCTTGGCACCTGGGCTAACTTTGACCTGGCGAGTCTTAAGTAAGCCCTGTGTCTGATAGGTATAAGTGTGTTTCAACTATGGATGTGTGAGTGTAAAAGCATGGTGGTTTGTCTTCTATGTTGCATTCTGTGCTGCCTAATTTAGAGCTGTAATTACAAGCTAAATCTTTTCTGCTGTATACTGTTGCTATATGTATTGATACCTAGAGACCTACCTGGATGAACTCGATCTCCTCATTTTGGGGATAGATCTTGTTACCTATTGTATTTATTGTGCAATTTTATAAGATGGTCTTCTCAACCGTTGAACTGTGGCTTATGTTTTCCTAAACTTGTACCCTCATACCAAGTTAATAAAAGTTGCATACAAATCAAGTGGACGCCTTCAGGGAATCTTCTGTTACCTTGTCTCCCATTTACCCTCTCCTTCTTTTCCATCCCTCTGTACGTGTGAACTAAGATGGAGCAACTGAGTCCTAACATTTTGATATTAAGGAATGTTGCTGCTACTTGCCTGTACCTTTAAGTAATTATTTAGAAAGACAAGTAATTGCATTTTATGAGAATTATATTTTTGTTTTGTTTTGTTTTAATGGTAATGGAGGGAACTTTAAATACACTTGGATTATAAAGTGTTTTTGACAAAGCGCAGATTAAGGTAGCTGTGTTGCAAAGATTGTATTTGACTTGTGTTTTACCACCACCTTAAACATACCACCACCTTAAAAATGCATAAAAATTAGCTCAGTGAAAATAGTGGTGAAAAGGAACAGGAAATAGAAGGGTTTATAGTCACAAAGCATGTTGCCAGTTGAAAGCTATGGCAGCAAAAAAATAATAAACTAAACATAAGATGTGGTTAATTGAATGCAAGAGTAAGTGATCCAAAATATAATAGGACGTATTGTTGAAGTGTGTGTAAATTTATTGCCCAAGCAGTCCTGAATCTATGTGGCCCAGAAAACTGATAGAATTCTTATGTCTCTCTCTCTCTCTCCTCTCTCTCATATACACGTAGAGATGGATCCAAAACCCTGGTCCTTCAATTCTCAAAGCACACGATTCCCACAAATGAACTAAAAAAGAGCTGGTGTATGTGTCACTGGGAGATGGTTCATTATCCTGCGAACCTGATGCTCGCGGACAATGTAATTATGTACATAAATTCAGCATATTACATTAATACCTATTTTCATGATCGAAGTCCCTAATTTCCAATGTTATTAATATGGCCCCAAATATGGCTTTGGGAAGAAGAATAAAGGAGTATGAGGTGCAAGTGGTGTTCTCATTCATCCTTCCTGTTGAAAGAAAAAGCCCAGGAAGGAATTATCAAATCGTGAAGTAAATGTGTATTTACACACATCTTGTTGGAGAGAGGATGTTAGATTCTTTAACCATGTGATGTTGTTACAAGAAGGATTGCTAGGAAGAGATGGGATCCAACTAATGAAGAAAGGGAAGAGCATTTTTACAGACAGGCTTGCTAGCCTATTGTGGAGGGCTTTAAATTAGGTTCTCTGGAGATGGAGACCTAAGCCTGGAGGTAAATGGGGAAGTGGGATACCAGGAGGAAGTACAAGGAGGAGGGTGCAACAGAGGAAGCCTGCTGATTCATACAGAAAAGGTAGGGCACTTGGCTTGTTATTTTAGGTGCCTGTAGGCTGGAAACAATCAGGAAGAACTGAAAGTCTTGGCACAGTCAAGGAACAATGATGTGACTGGAATAGCAGAGACCTGGTGAGGTAACTCGCATGACTGGAGCACTGTCATGGATAGGTATAACTGTTCAGGAGGACATGCAGGAGAGAAAAATTTGAGGCATTGCACTGTATGTAAGAGCAATATGCCTGCTCAGAGCTCCAGTTTGAAACTGGAGAAAAGATTGTTGAGGGTCTCTGGGGGTCATCTACACTTACAAATTAAGTCGACTTAAAATACTCCGTGTCTATACTGGGCTTTCCTTAAGTCAACTTAAGCTCCTTATGTCGAATTAAGGAAAAGTTAGTTAGAATTAATAACACCTCATTTTAATTCGAACTAGCGCTTAAGTCAACTTAAGCCAGTGGAGACAGGGATTAGTGCCTTGGTGGAGCTTAGTAAATTGATTTAAAATGTTAAGTCAACTTAATAAGGTCGAAAAGGGGCCATGTCTGCACTTGAAAAGTTAAGTCGACTTTTGTTAAGTTGACTTAATAAGGTCCACTTGAAGTCAACTTAAAGTCGACCTTATTAAGTCGACCTCATAAAGTCGACCTAACTTTTCAAGTGTAGACATAGCCTGGGTTGTGTTTAGAGGTAAGCACAACAAGGGTGATATCATGGTGGCTGTCTGCCATAGACAGTTATGAGGTAGATGCGGCTTTCTTCAGACAATTAGTTTCCAGATCACATTTCCTCGTTCTCATGGAGGACTTCAGTCACTCTGACATCTGTTGGGAGAGCAATGCAACAGTGCACAGGCAATCCCAGAGGCGGCTTTTGGGGTAGGTGAAGCAGGCGGCCACCTAGGGCCCCAAGCAGTAAGGGGCCCCTTCACCTACGCCTACCCCAAAAGCCATATCTGCCTCCTGCTCTGTGGAACACATGGCAGGGGACTGGGGCCAGGGCTGGAGGCAGAGCCGGGGGGGAGGGCATTCCTGTGAGGGGGCATGTTTGCGGGGGCCCAGGCTCTGGCGGCAAGGGGAGGTGGGCCAGAGAGGCTGGCTCAGAGGCCTGGCTTTGCATTTATAGACTCATAGGCTATGTCTAGACTTGGTAAAATTAGTTCGAATTAGTTAGTTCAAACTAACTAATTCTAACTAATTTTAGTTAGTTCGAATTAATTTAATTCGAACTAAGCAAGTACCATTCATTTCAATGGCCGGTTAGTTCGAACTAAGAAATTAGTTCGAATTAACATGGCCACATTGGCTAATTCGAACTAGTTAGTTTGAATTAAAGCCTTACATCTAAAGCCCTATTCGAACTTATTAGTTCGAATTAAGGAAGCCCTTAATTTGAACTAACTAAAGCCTAGTGTAGCCATGGCTTTAGTTAGTTCGAATTAAGCCTCCTTAATTCGAACTAACTTGCCAGTGTAGACATAGTCATAGACTTTAAGGTCAGAAGGGACCAGTACGATCATCTAGTCTGACCTCCTGCAAAATGCAGGCCTCAAGACCTCACCCACTCAATCCAGCTATAGGCCACCAACCTATGACTGAGTTATTTACCTCCTTAAATCATGATTTAAGGACTTTAAGATACAGAGAATACACCGGTAGGTGAACCATGCCTTGTGCTACAGAGGAAGGCGAAAAACCTCAGAGCCTAGGCCAATCAGCCCTGGAGGAAAATTCCTTCCTGACTCCAGATATGGCGATCAGTTAAACTCTGAGCACGTGAGCAAGTCACAACAGCCAGTTACCCAAGAAAACATTCTCTGTAATAACTCAGAACCCACCCCATGTACTCTCTGCTCGTAGGCCACTTGTATATCCACCACACGTAGCCAAATATCAGTCAATTTCCTAAATAGGCTAACATACCTCCCCAGAAGCCCAGCTCTGCACTCCTGCCATGCCCCTTGCCATTGGCAGTGGTGGGGTTGGGGCCCCCAGCGGGGCACTGGGTCCAGTTTTGGGTCCCCTGACAGGGTGCCGGAGCTGTGGCGTAGGCTGGCCATGAAGAGCCAGGGCTGCAGGGGTTTTCAGGGCCCCCAGCAGGGCTCCAGGACTGTGGAGGGGGTCAGCCGCAGGGATCCGAGGCTGCATGGGCCCTGGGTGGAGCACTGGGGCCACAGGGAGGGACCCAGGGTGCTATGGCTGTGGGGGTGGGTTGGCTGGGGCACTAGGGGGGCAGAGTGGGCCGGCTGCAGGGATCTGGGGACGTGGGGGACCCCGGAGGCGCGCTGGAACTGCAGGGAAGGGAGGGGCTGTGTAGGGGGTTTTGGGGTCCTGGGTGGGACACTGAGGCCAGGGGGTGCAGAGCCAGTGCCAGGGAGCCCTATAGGGGGCCCCCCAAGGGGCCTTTGGCTAGGGCGCCAGATAGGCTAAAGCTGCCTCTGGGCAATCCAGGAAGTTTTTGGAGAGTGTTCAGGGCAATTTCCTTGTACAACTGGTAGATGGTACAATTAGGGGCCATGCTTCTCTTGGCCTGCTGCTCACAAACAGGGAATAATTGGTAGGGCAAGTAGAAATGGGTGGCATCCTGGGCAGCAGTGACCATGAGATGGTTGAGTTTGGAATCATGACAAAAGGAAGAATAGAGAGCAGTAGAATATGTATGCTGGACTTCAGAAAAGTAGATTTTGACTCCCTCAGGGAGCTGATCGGCAGGATTCCCTAGGGCAGTGGTTTTCAAACTTAGGGTTGGGGTCCAGTACTGGGCTGCAGACCTTCAGGTACTGGGTCGCAGGACCCCCTGTTGCCGCCGCCAAAAGACTGGATTGCATTACTCAAAGATGTAATTGATGGTTAGGGGCATAAATGATTTTTTTCAACTCAGTCCTGAAGGAAAAAAGTTTGAAAACCACTGCCCTAGGAGGCTAACATGAGGGGGGAAAGGAGTCCAAGAGAGCTGGCTGCAGTTTAAAGAAGACTAATCAAGGACACAGGAATAAACCATCTAGATGTGCAGAAAGAATAGCAAATATAGCAGACAACCAGCTTTGCTTAACAGAGCAATCTTTGGTCAGCTTAAACACAAAAACGAAGCTGAGGCTATGTACACACTATCAGATTAAAGCGCAACATGGCAATCGCGCTATAAAAAACACGTGACCTTTATTGCAGGATAGCGCGTACACATGTCGCTCCTTGTAACGCAACAGAATTCTTTGCAATATCGCGGTGTAGCGCAATGAATTCTGGGCACCTATCCCACAGTTCAATTTTCCCTCAATCTGCGCTTGGAATCATGGGATGAAGGAAAGGAACGCAAAGCGCCATGGGTAAAATCTCAGTTTCCCGTGGTCCACTGTGTTCCCGTTGCGTCTTCCTCATTGCCAATAGCAACTCGCGCCTATTTTCAACAGTGCAGTGACGCACTACTTGCGAGCAATCACAACAGCGACAGCATGGATCCTGCTCTGATCTCCACTGTCGCCTTCAGCATTCTAAATACATCTCAGCTGGTTGCTCAGTACGCAACGAGCTCCGAGTCAGACGAGGACGCTGAGGAGCAGAGGCTGATCGATGCCCTGCAGAGCAACAGCACCGCGTTGCTCAGCTCCTTCACCGATCATCTGCACACGGTGCAATGCCGTTTCTGGTCGTGAGAGACGAGCACCGAGTGGTGGGATCGCATTGTTATGCAGCTGTGGGATGACGAGCAGTGGGTACAGAACTTTCGAATGCAGAAAGCAACCTTTCTGGAACTGTGTTCAGAGTTGGCCCCTGCCCTGCGACGTAAAGACACCAACATGAGGTCAGCCCTAACCGTGGAGAAGCGTGTTGCGATAGCTGTCTGGAAGATGGCGACTCCTGACTGCTACCGGTTCGTTGCAAACCAGTTTGGAGTCGGGAGGTCCACCGTCAGATTAGACCCCTCACAAGTCTGCCGAGCCATCAATCGCGTTCTGCTATGGAGGACGGTGACGTTGGGCAATGTTCGTGAGATTGTGGACGGCTTTGCTGCCATGGGATTCCCTAACTGCGGGGGAGCCATAGACGGCACACACATCCCTATTTTGGCTCCAGACCATCTCATGACCAAGTATATCAACAGGAAGGGTTACTTCTCCATGGTGCTACAAGCACTCGTGGATCACAAGGGGCCTTTTACGGACATCAATGCTGGGTGGTTGGGAAAGGGGCATGATGCCCACATTTTCAGGAACACTGGTCTGTACTGGAAGCTGCAAGGGGGTACCTTCTTCCCAGATCAAAAAATTACTGTGGGGGATGTGGAGATGCCCATAGTCATCCTCAGAGACCCAGCATACCCACTGATGCCATGGCTCATGAAGCCGTACACTGGGAACCAAATCGCAGCAAGGAGCGGTTCAATTACAGATTGAGCCGCTGCAGAATGACTGTAGAGTGTGCCTTCAGCTGTTTAAAAGGGCGCTGGCGATGTTTGTATGGGAGGCTGGGCTTGGCGGAGGACAACATCCCTGCTGTGATTGCGTCATGCTGTGTCCTTCATAACATTTGTGAAAGTAGGGGAGAAAAGTTTTCCCCGGGGTGGGCTATGGAGGCACAGCGCCTCGAGGAAGCATACGAACAGCCAGCCACTAGGAGTATTAGGGGGGCCCAAGGAGAAACTGCTCGCCTAAGGGAGGCACTCAGGGACCATTTCATTGATGCCCTCCCCTAGTTAACTTCCAGGACGCATCAGGTTCACCTGATGAGATTTTCAATGTGTACAAATAAAGCCACTCTTCAAATTATTTGTCACTGTTTTTATTAAAACCTAAAGGGGGGGGATGTTACAGGTGGGTGTAGCTGCGGGTCTCTAAAAAGTAGCTCTGGGGGGGGCCTGGATGTTGCAGTGTACCAGGGGGACAGGTGGCCTTCAAAGAAATTCTTTGAAGGACTACGGGGTGTGGGAGGCAGACACAGCTGAACTGTATGGAGTGGAGGCCGTACATTAATCGCCTGGGTCTGCAAAGTGATCATGCTCTTGAGCAGTTCTGTTTGCTCCTTCATAACGCTTATCAGTTCGTCCCTGTGTTTCTGCCTCCTCTGTTGGGATTCCTCTCTCCAGGCTCGATTCTCCCTCATGGATTCCTGTGCTGTTTTCAGCAGGTCCTGAAACATATCCTCCCTGTTTCTTCGAGCATGCCGCCGAATGTTTCTCATGCAGTCAGCTCGGGTAGACACCGGCCTTGTGAAGGTCAAATCTAAAATAATAATAATGCTGTTGTTAACACAGAGCCTAGATAACCAATGTAACCTTCCAGTAGCACATTCCACTGGAAGGTGCAGGGCAGTCAACATCCTATGCTTCGCTGAAGCAGACAAGGTACGTCCTAATAGAAAGCTTATTGGGGGCTAACATTCTGCACAGGTCACACAGATGGAACCCGATATCTCTCTCCTCAGAGTGCCCCTGCCAGCTAGAATACATATTCTACATGCCACCGGTTGCAAGCCAGGACCGTATGCTGCTGCACTGTGTGCTGCCATGGTTCCCAGGGCTGTGCTTTGCAGCTGGCGAGGCAGAGTATCCTTCTTTGGGAGCGTAGACACAAATGCTATCCCATCTAACCTGAGTAGTAGGCTCTGGAGGTACATCGAGGAAACCTTTAGTGACCTAAATACAGATGATTTTTTGACAATCACTGCTTGTGTTGATGCACTTCTAATGAATGCAGAGTAAAGAGCGTGCACAGCAGGGACTGAGACAGCAAGCACCCCCACCCCGGGCAATGATATTTCAGCAGGAGCCATAGCTGCACAAAAGAGAAATTTACCGGAACCCCCCTCTGCCGCCTCAGAGGACACGCTGCAATTCATGTCTTGGGTGGACGTCTCAGTGGGGGTGCAGAAGAGCTCCTGGCTACACGCTGTGGCGCTTTCCTCCAGGTCATCCTCCATCTCCTCCTCCTCCTCGATCACGTCCTCATCCTGCTCGGGTCTGGCATTCAGTGGATGAGGGGGGCCCGATGTGTCCACAGGACTTTTTACAGTGGTTGTGGGGTCCTCACTGAGGATGGCTTCGATCTCTTTATAGTACCTGCATGTAGCAGGCGCTGATCCCGAATGGCGGTTTGCCTCCTTCGCTCGGTGATAGGTTATTCTTAGCTCCTTCACCGTTGATCTGCACTGCACAGTGTGTCTATCATAACCTCTCTCTGACATGGCCTGAGAAATTATGCCAAATGTATCATAATTTCGCCTGCTGCCACATAGCTGCGCCTACACAGCGGACTCTCCCCAGATGCTGATCAGGTCCAGCACCTCTGCCGTGCTCCAAATGGGTGCGCGTCTTCCATGATGGGCCGCCATTGCTACTGATGATCGGAGCTGCACTCCACTCCACGAGGAAGAGAACAGGAAGTGAAACAGACGAGAAATTCGAAAATCCCAGCAATCTGATCAGGGCGGGGACTGTTTCGTCATGGCCACAGAGCGGGTGGTGGGAAGACCAGAGAGGATGACTTTGGAATGCTGGGACACTTCCAGAGGCCAATCATTGCGCGGTAAGCATACACACGAGTGGAAAGGCGCAACAGCTGTTCCATGTTAACTGCTACCACCCTCGTCGAGGTGGTTTTTGTATTGCGCTACAACAAGGCAGTTTACACACTTGCAATAGGGCTGTTGCATGTTCACTATTGTTGGTATCACGCGGTAATGATTGTTAATGCGCGATAAAGTGATTGTGTGTACAAGGCCTTAGAAGAAGTGGAAGGTTGGACAGATGACTACGGAGTAATATATAAAAATCCTCGAGCATGCAAGAGAGAAATCAGGAAGACAAAACACAATTGGATTTACCTTTCAGTATTTTGCTCGTTGTAACAAGGAGGATTTTCTACAGGTTTGTTAGAAACAAAAAAGGTCAGGGAAAGTGTGGGTACCTTACTGAGTGGGGTAGGAAATCTAGTTACAGATGATGTAGAAAAAGCTGAAATACTCAATGCTTTTTTGCCTCTGTCTTCACAGAGAAGATCAGCTCCCAGACGACTGCCCTGGCAGTACAGTATGGGGGGAGGTGAGCAGCCTACAGAGGTGAAAACAGGTTCGGACCTATTTAGAGGAGCTGGACATGAACAAGCTCATGGGGCTCAATGCAATGCATCTGAGGAAGCTCAGGGAGTTGGATGATGTGATTGCAAAGCTATTAACCATTATCTTTGAAAACTCCTACTGATTGGGAGAGGTCCTGGATGACTGGAAAAAGGCAAATATAGTGCCCATCTTTAAAAAAGGGAAGAAGGAGGATCTGGGGAACTACAGACCAATCAGCTTCATCTCAGTTCACGGAGAAATCATGGAGCTGATCATCAAGGAATCTATTTTGAAGTATTTGGAGTAGAGAATTTGATCCATGAATAGTCAGCATGGATTCAGCAAGGACAAGTCATGCCTGACTAACCGGATTGCCTTCTATGATGAGATAACTGGTTCTGTGGATGTGGGAAAGTGGTGGACATGAGATATATCTTTATGTTAGCAAAGCTTTTGATACTATCTCCCACAGTATTCTTCCTAGCAAGTTAAAGAGATGTGGGTTGGATGAATCAACTATAAGGAGGATAGAAAGCTGGCTAGATCATCAGGCTCAATGAGTAGTGATCAATGGCTTGATGTCTAGTTGGCAGCCAGTAACAAGTGGAGTGCTTCAGTGGTCAGTCCTGAGGTGAAATTTGTTCAACGCCTCCATCAATGATCCAGAGAATGGGGTGGATATTGTACCACAGGAATGGGGCCTCCCTCCGAGGTTGACATTGAGGGGCTAACGAACAACTCCTGGTAGGCAGGCCCAGGTATGACACTGCTTGCAAACCAGAAGTGCAGGGGTGGGACAGGAAGTGGAAATAGAAAAGCTAGACTTTGCAGCTCAGTCAGGGACAAGCAGCTGAAGGGGAAGGACATCTCTCTCCCTGGGTTGTGACCTGAGCCTGACCCTGGGCCTGCTAAAGGACTGCCTGAGCTATTAACTGGCAGGAGTCTTGAGGGCCTGCAGAGCTACTGGACCCTAATGACTGGGAAGGGCTGCAGGTTGGACAAGCCTGGTTCAAGACTTACCTCAGCTGTCCCCCCACTGGTCCCCCACCCCTGGACCCCTTCCCTGATCCTCTCCCCACCCCCGCTCACCAGCTCCCTGACTCCCCTTCTCTGCCCCTTCCCTGATGATCCTCTCACCCCCCCAGGGCCCCTTCCCTGTTCCTCTTGCCCCCCAGGGCCCCTTCCCCACCCACTCTCTATGTCATCATCTAAATCATTGATGAAAATATTGAACAGAAATGGACCCAGATCCAATCCCTGCAGTACCCTGCTCATTATGTCCTTCCAGATTGACTGAACCATTGATAACTACTCTCTGGGAGCAGTTATCCAACTAGTTTTACACCCATCTTATAGTAGCTCCATTCAGGTTGTACTTCCCTAGTTCATTAATGAGAAGGTGATGAGAGACCATATCAAAAGCCTTATTATAGTCTAGATATAGGACATCTACTGCTTCCCCTCTATCCACAAGGCTTGTTACCTTGTCATAGAAAGCTATCAGGTTGGTTTGTCATGATTTGTTCTTGACAAATCTGTGCTGACTATCACTTAATACCTTATTCTCTTCTAGATGTTTGCTAATTGATTCCTTAATTATTTGCTCCATTATTTTTCCTGGTACAGAAGTTAAACTGACTGGTCTATAATTCCCTGGATTGTCCTTATTTCCCTTTTTATAGATGGGCACTATATTTGCTCTTTTCCAGTCCACTGGGACCTCTCCAGTCTTCCATGATTTTTCAAAGATAATAGTCAATGGTTCAGATAGCTCCTGAGTCAGCTCCTTGAATATTCTAGGTGCATACCATAAGGCCCTGGTGACTTGAAGACATCTAACTTGTCTAAGTAATTTTTAACTTGGTTTTCCCCTATTTTAGCTTCTGTTCCTATCCTATTTTTACTGCCTTCCCCTACATCCAGCATCCAATCACCACCAACCTTCTCAGTGAAGACTGAAACAAAGAAATTTAGTTCCTCTGCCATTTCCACATTTCTTGTTATTGCTTTTCCTTCTTTGTTGAGTAATGGTCCTATGCTGTCCTTTGTCTTCCTCTTGTTTCTAATGTTTTTTAAAAATGGGGTTTTTTTGTTACCCTTTATGACTTCAGTTAGTTTGATCTCAGTTTTTATGCCTTGGCCTTCCTGATTTTTCCCCTAAAAAATTGTGTTATATGTTTATAGAAATCCTTTGTGATTTGACCTAGTTTCCACTTTTTGTAGGGTTCTTTGTTTAATTTTTAGATTATTGAAAATCTCCTGGTTAAGCCAGGGTGGTTTCTTGCCATCCTTCCTACTCATTGGAATAGTTGGCTCTTGTGGCCTTAATGATGTCCCTTTAAGAAAGTGCCAGCTGTCTTCTGTTGTTTTTCCTCTTAAACATGCTTCCCTTCGCATCTCTCCTACCATCTCCCTGACGGTGCTAAAGTCTGCCTTTTTGAAATTCATAATCTTTAATTTGGTGTTCTTTCTCCTACCATTCCTTTGAATAGAGGTGGGCACATACGGCCCATGGGTCGTATCTGGCCCGCAAGCCCCTGTTCTCTGGCCTACCAGCTGCTGCTTGTCCCCCCTCCCCCCCCGCCTGCAGCTCCAGCACGGGCTCACGCCATGGCCAGAGCACTGCCCCTGCTTTGTCTCTTGCCCCAGTGCCAGCTGAAGCTGGGAGGATGGCGGAACGGAGGCAGCACTCTGGCCCCGGCATGAGCTGCCCCTCTCCCTGCCCTCCCAGGTCCAGTAGCAGTTCACACCAGTCCCAAGCCGTTGCTGGACCTGGGAAGGGAAGGGAGAGTGGCAGTGGTAGGTTGCGCCAGGGCCAGAGCGCTGCTGCCGCTCTGTCCCTCTCTCAGCTGCTGGAGCTGGGAGAGAGACAGAGTGGAGGCAGCACTCTGATCCCAGCATAAACTGCCGCTGACCTGGGAGGGAGGGTGAGGGGAGTCACTTCCCCTTCCACTCCCCACCCCATGGCCCTATATGAGTGGCCAAACATGGGATGTGGCCCTCGGGCCAAAAATGTTGCCCACCCCTGCCTTAGAATCATGAATTCTACCATTTAATGATCACTTTAACTGAAGTTACCTTCCATTTTCAAATTTACAACCAGTTCCTCTCTGTCAAAATCAAGTCAAGAATGGCCTCTCCCCAGTAGCTTTCTTCACCTTTTGAAATAAAAAATTGTCTCCAATTCATTCCAAGAAGTTGTTGGATAATCTGTGCCTTGCTGTGTTATTTTCCCAACAGATGTCTGGGTAGTTGAAGTCCTCTATCAACACCAAGTCCTGTGCTTTGGATGATTTTGTTACTTGTTCAAAAAAGCCTCATCCACCTCTTCTTCCTGGTTAAGTGGCCTCTAGTAGACCCCTACCATGACATCACCCTTGTTTTTTACTCCTTTTATTTTTACCCAGAGACTTCCAACGTGCCTGTTTCCTATTTCCATCTCCACCTCAGTACAAGTATATATATTTTTAATATACAAGGCAACACCACCTCCCTTTTTCCCTTACCTATCCTTTCTAAGCCAGCTGTACTCTGCTATATTAATATTACAGTCGTGCGTGTTATCTCACCAAGTCTCTGTGATGCCAACGATGTCATAATTTTGTTTAGCTACTAGCATTTCGAGTTTTTCCTGCTTACTCCCCATACTTATCACATTAGTATACAGATACTGATGCTGTAGATACTGATTTGATTTCCCTCCCCAATTATGACTAGTCTCTTTTATCCGTGCTGTTACAGCCCTGGCTCCCCCCAATTTCCAATCCTTCCCCCAGGTCTCCCTGGTTTTGACTTACCTGTGGGCTTTGGTCACTTTCCCCCTTCAAACCTAGTTTAAAGCCCTCCTCACTAGGTTAACCAGTCTATGTCCAAATACGCTCTTCCCCTTCCTCGATAAGTGGACTCCATCTCTGCCTAGCAGTCCTTCTTCCTGGAACAGCATCCCATGATCAAGGAAGCCAAAGCCCTCTGACAACACCATCTTCGCAGCCAGGCATTCATCTCCAGGATGCATCTGTCTCTGCTCAGGCCCCTATCCTTGACTGGAAGGACTGAAAAGAACACCACCTGCGCACCCAAACTCCTTCACCCATACTCCCAGAGTCCTGTAGTCACTTTTGATCTGCTGAGGGTCACCTCTCGCAGTATCATTAGTGCCCACATGGATGAGTAGCATGGGGTAGTAGTCAGAGGGCTGGATGATTCTTGATAATCCTGCCATAACATCTTGGATACAGGCCCCCTGGGACAGATAGGTACCTCCATTCCCCTCAGAGGAGAGTCCCCAATCACCACTACCCTATGTTTCCCCTTGGGTGTGGTTGTTGTGATCCTCCCAGCCTTGGGGGTGCATGGCTTCTCCTCTTCCACCTCATCTCTCATTGCTTGGACTGCATAATGGTTCTTCATCACTATGGTGGGTGGGATGGGAGCCGGGGTGGAGCACTGCCTGCTTCCAGAAGCAACCACCTGCCAATGTCCTCTCTTTAGATGCAGGTTTCTAACCATCAAAAGAGTAAAGTTCTGGAATAGTTTTCCAAGGGGAGCTGTGGGGGCAAAAAAATATAACTGCATTCAAAACAGATCTCAATAAATTTGTGGAGGGGACGGTATGATGGACAGCCTAGTTTGGCAATTGACTGAGTTTTGACGACTGGTGGTGGATATGCCAGTGGCCTAAGAATGGAGGGTAGATGGGGTGGGTTCTGAGTTATTACAGGGTGTTAAGGGGCAGGCC
>ML685763.1:17160884-17207366 GCA_007922175.1 Pelusios castaneus
AGTGGAGGTCCTCCCTCCTTGCCAGTCAGCCCCAACTGAGCTGAGCTGCCCTCTTTTATACAGGGAGAGCAGTCTGAGCATGCCCAGCAGGGCTCAAAGGGCGGGGCCTCCCCCACCCACAGTGTTTGTTGAGCTTCTTCAGTGTGGGGTAGAACCACCCCGTCACACAGGGAATTCTTTTTTGGGTGACTGACTGGTGAGACTTGCCCACAAGCTCAGGGTTTAATTGATCACCATATTTGGGGTTGGGAAGGAATTTTCCCCTAGGGCATACTAGCTAGAGCTCTGGAGGTTTTTTGCCTTCCTCTACAGCATGGGGCATGGCTCACTTGCTAGTGGATTCTCTGTATCTTAAAGTCTTTACATCATGATTTGAAGATTTTAATAACTCTGTCATAGGTTAGAGGTTTATTACAGGAGTGGGTGGGTGGGTGAGGTTTTGAGGTCTGCATTGTGCAGGAGGTCAGACTAGATCAGAGGTCTCAAACTCAAATCACCACAAGGGCCACATGAGGACTAGGATATTGGCCTGAGGGCCGCATCACTGAAACCTTTTCATACAATGAGTTATTATTAGGCAGTGCTTCTGGGTAGCCTTATAACGTCTTTCTAGGGATGTGAACAAAACACACATTTACTTTTAGAATTACTTCCATTCAAGATAGTGGAATTATCAGAAAGACAAAGAGAAAGCCAATAAACACACTTAAAATTTTACATTATAAATCAGTGGTTCCCATCCTTTTTGTTTGAGGGCCCAAGATACAGTTTTTAAAACCCTGAAGGGCCACCAGTTTATGTAATTAAAATTAAATTAAAAAATAATTAATTAGATTCAAATTTATTGTAATTAAAATTAATTAATTTGGTTTATTAATTGAATTTAAATTAATTTTAATTGAAATTAAATTTTTAGAAAAGTTTTTAATTAAAATTAAATTTTTCAGAAGTTTTTTTTAAAAGAAAAGAAAAGAAAAGAAAAGAAAAGAAAAGGGCTGTATGCATCCCCAAGCCCGGAGAGGAGACAAGCAGCCATAGGCTGGCTCCCAGCTGCATGCAGGGACTGGGCAGGAGGCAGGCCAGGCAGAGCCCCCCATTGGGACCCCATGGAGACTCCCCCAGCATGAAGCCCCCATGAGAACCCTCCTTACACCCCCAGCCTCCCCCTCCTTAGAGCCCCCACCTGAGGGCTCCAGTGAGCGGCATGGATCCCATGCAGCAGTTGGCTCCTCCCTGGCAGTGGCTGCTGAGGCCCCCCTGAGGAGGGGTGCGGGGGGGCAGGTGTGCAGCGTGACCTGGAAGCACTGCCGATGGCGCCAGGCTCAGCTCGGTTGGTGTCAGGACCCTGGGTGGGAGGCAGGCGGCTGCAGCCTGGCTTGCAGCGAGCAGGGGTGCAGGCCACTTGAAAAGCCCTGCGGGCCACTTTTGGTCTGTGGGCCAGGGGTTGGGAACCCCTGAATGCCGGGTCTTGTTGCGGGCCACAGGAAAAAGGCCCGTGGGCTGTGTGTTTGAGACTCCTAGACTAGATGATCATATTGGTATCTTCTAACCTTAGAGTCTATGGCTGCGTCTACACTGGTAAATTAAGTTGACTTAAGCTTGCTTAAGTCAACTTAATTTACCCTGCGTCTACACTACAGTTTCCTTAAGTTGACTTAAGCAGCTTGCTTAAGTCGACTTAAGGAAAAGAAAGTCGACTTAATTAAGATTGTTGACTTTATAACACCACCTTCCTATTAGACCTAAGGCTTAAGTTGACTCCCTAGAGTCGACTTAAGCCAGTGTAGACGTGGGGTAGCCCTAAGTCGACTTAGGACTACCCCGGGGCTACCCCAATGCCCTCCCTGCCGGGGTCCCTGTCCCCCTTTGCCCCATTGTACCTAGGTACAATGGGGCAAAGGCTGAGCCTCCTGGCACTGGGCAAGGGGTGCCCCCCCTGCTTCCGTGGTCCTCCCCTAAGTCCCCCTAAGACCCTAGAAGTCGACCTAGGCGTCCAGTGTGGACTCTCTAGGTCGACTTTCTAAGTTCCCCTTTAAGTCGATGTTAATTTTAAGTGTAGAACACTAAGTCGACTTAACTAATTCAACTTAAAGTCAACTTAGTTAAGTTGACCTAGTTAAAGTGGACTTAAATTAACAAATGTAGACATAGCCTATGAGTCTAAGAGATGTCACTTACAATTTGCTCTGGTTTTGGCGAGATAGAGGCAAATATCTGGATAATTGAATTTGAAAGGCATGGCTCCATTTGATGGGATGTGTACCCCAAACTGATTTTGAAAGGGTTAACATGGGCCTGCAATTCCTGCTATGCTATCTC
Source organism: Pelusios castaneus (assembly GCA_007922175.1). Taxonomy (NCBI): domain Eukaryota; kingdom Metazoa; phylum Chordata; order Testudines; family Pelomedusidae; genus Pelusios; species Pelusios castaneus. Next base: position 17,163,204 of record ML685763.1, read on the forward strand.
TCTACACCTGGAGTGTGGGCCCACCTTAAATATGAAGCCCAGGTGGGCAAGGAGCTGGGTGGTATCTACAAGGAGAGGAAACCCAGAGTAGATGGTTATTGCAGGGAGGAACTGTACAGTTACTCTTTAGGTTTAGCAAGACAGAGAGGACAGTTGACCCTGGCACCCTTTCCTAGGTAGAGAAGTCTGGCGGTCAGCCAGGAGAGACCCCAAAACCTCTGGTGGTGAAGAATCATGATTCAAAAAAAGCAGAATTTGGACTTCCAGGAGAAGGTGAGAGGTGTTTAAAAGAGAAACAAGAAATGATGAAAGATCAAGCCTGGGGAGGGAAAAGTTGGTTTACATTTGTACTCCTAATTTAGCATTTTGTTGAGGGATTCCAAAGCAAAGCCCTGTGGGAGATGCCAGTTGATAATTTATGGGGTAAGAAGAAATCCAGGAAGGCGGAAGAAGGGTGTCACATAGAGCAGACTGTGGCTGCTCATCTCAAGATTGGAACCCAGAGTAAAGGGTGAACCTGGGCTCCTGTAAAAGCCACTGGGAAGGGTGGCATGAAGCCCACAGGTTGGGATAAGGAAGACTAAGAGCCCTGAGTGAACAGTGTGAAGACCACAGTGCCCGGAGTTGGGGCTGAAGACTGTAAGGATTCTGGACTGTTATTTGTTGGATTCTCAATTACTGTGAAACTTAAATGTGACCCACCCAGAAAGCTGAATTACAAGAATAAGCAGACAATTGTGGGACCAAAGCAGTTCTCAGCAGAAGTGCTAGATGAGGAAAGAGGTGTTATGCCAAGCCTAGTGGAAAGGAGTGTGCCAGTGGTGAGTCCATCCTTCCACACTCTGCCACAGAGAGTATGTGTCAGTGGGGCAGATCCTTTGATCTCTTCCCATATATACATTGCATTTGAAGCTTCGGAGATAGGCTACAATCAAAAGTCTGGATAGGAAGGTACTCAAATACTTTAGAGCCACTGAAGTTCCTTTGGAACTTGAACAAAATACAGATACCCCTCTCTCTCTTTCTCTTTCTTCATGAGACTTTTATTCAAACGGCCCTGAAGTACAAACTGTCTTTTTATCCTAGGTCCCCCTCAATGTAGATATCTTGCCTTTCAGTGAGTCAACAAAACAGATGAAGGTCTGTCAGTCATTTGCAGATAATCAGATGCTGGAAAAAGGACAGTCTGTCATTTACGCATTTCTTCCCATGTCTGTTTTTTTTCTTAAAGAGTAAATTGAGTGCTGGTGAAAGTGAAGGCCTGAGTGGGGAAATGTGGTCTGATAAAAAAAACAAGGAGTCTACTGGCACTTTTAACGACTAACAAATTTATTTATCACATGAGCTTTTGCGGGAGAAAATCCCACTTTATCAGATGCTTGAAGATGGAAAACTACAGATGAATGGGAGGAAAATAAATTCAGGGAAGTGTAAGTCATAGGATCAGGTTAGACTGTTACAGCAAATCAAAACAGTTGTTTAGTTTCAAATGGTGAAGAACAGCATATTAGAGGGAGGTGAGGTAAAAAGAAAGCAAAATTGCTTGTTGTAATGAGAAAAAAAGCCGAAATCCCTATTTAACCCTAAGGCAATGGTGTGAAATATGCATATGAATTCCAATTCTGCAATTTCTCTTTGAAGCTTTGATTTGTAATCCATTTGTCTAAGTATGGCTATTAACATATCATCAATAGAGTGATCAGGAAGATTGAAGTGTTCACCTATTAGTTTTTGAATGTTGTTATTTCTGATGTCAGATTTGTGTCGATTTATTTTTTTGTGCAGAGACTGTCCTGTTCACCAATGTATAAGGCAGAAGGGCATTTCTGGCATGATGGCATGAATCACATTGGTGTATGAGTGGGTGAATGAGCCCTTGATGGAGTAGCTGGCTTGATTATGTCCTATGAAGGTGCCTTTTGTGTAGATATGTGGGCAAAGTTGGCAGTGGGGTTTGTTGCAGGGATATGTGCCTGCTTTATTGTTTCTGTTGTTTGGCCTGTATTGCTGGTGAGTATCTGCTTAAGGTTGAGGGGCCGTCTGTAAGCGAGGAGAGGTCTGCCTGCCAAGGCCTGAGAGACTGAAGGATTGTTTTGTAGAATAGACAGTAGATCCTTGATGATGTGCTGTAGAGGTTTGACTTGGGGGTTGTAGGTGATGATCAGTAATGTTCTGTTCTGTAGAGCACAAGAAAGAAAACAGAACACCACTGGTCATGACCTACAACCCCCAAGTCAGACCTCTAAGGAGAAATTTCTCATTCTCCAATTATCATCAAGGAATATATTAGCCATAAAGTAGAGTTAAGGGGAAAGCAGAGCATAGTTTTTCAGTGGTTCCCAACCTTTTTGGTCTGAGGACCACAAATATAATTTTTAGAACCCCGAGGGGCCACCAGTCTATTTAATTAAATTTACATTAAATTAAATTAATTAAATTCAAAAGAAATGTTAATTAGAATTGATTAATTACATTTAAATAAATTTTTAATTAAATAGACTAGTGGCCCTTCAGGGTTCTAAAAATTATATTTGTGGTCCTCAAGCCAAAAAGATTTTTTTTAAATTTGAAAAAAAAAAAAATATATTTTTTTTTTAAAGGGGGCGGTGGGCTAGATGCCCATGAACAAGGACAGTTTGTGGGCTATGGCCTGCGCCTTCCCCTCTACCACATGCCTCACAGCTGCGCCAGCCTGCGGCCCCACCCGCAGCCCCTGGAGCCATGACTGGGACCGGAGAGGACAGAAGAGGCAGGTGGACACATCAGGACTCCCAGTTGTGCACCAGGACCGGGTGGTTGTGGCCCGGCTCCCAGCCAGCGGCTGGGTAGCCCTGCACAGGCCATTTTAAAAAGCCCCGTGGGCCACTTTTGGCCCATGGGCCAGGGATTGAGAACCCCTGATTTAAGTGATAGTGGTCCTTGGCTATGTCTACACTTGAAAGTGTACACTTGAAAAGTTAATTTGACTTTATAAAGTCAACTTAATAAAGTTGACTTTAAGTGGACTTAAAGTGGACCTTATTAAGTTGACTTAACAGAAGTGGACTTTTTCAAGTGTAGATGTGGCCCCTTTTCAACCTTATTAAGTCGACTTAACGTATTAAGTCAACTTAAAAAGGTCCACCTAGGTACTACTCCACATCTCCACTGGCTTAAGTCGACTTAATAAAGTCGATTTAAGTGCTAGTTTGAATTAAAACTAGGTGTTATTAATTTGAACTAAGTTTTCCTTAATTCGACTTAAGGAGCAGCTTAAGTTGAATTAAGGAAAGCCCAGTGTAGACGCAGAGTAATTCAGTCGACTTAATTTGTAAGTGTAGATGCACCCTTTGTGAGTATTTCTCCAGTATAAGGTTTTATATACTGCAGTGCCTTAAATTGTTCATGTCACAGAGGTTCCAGTCCATGAAGCGTAGAACATTTCAGATTAATGAATCCATGACAACCTCTAACAGCAAGTGAGAGAACTAATGTTAAAGTCTGTGTCCTGTTACACGAAAGTTCCATCAGTGGAAATAAGGCCATAGTTTAGTTCAAATTATTTAAGATGCTTTTATGTATTTAAACAATTTATAATAATCATTTGAAATAATTTTATGTGGCAGAACAATTAATCCACATTAAGGATTTAGGTCTGCTCTTCTGGTATGTAAAATAAATATTTTGAAAATCCCTAAATCATTGGCATGTGCCATTGTGCATGTGCAGACTCTCTTCAGGTAGTCTTGTCAAGTGGTTATGTAACCTTGGGGTGGGCTAAAATTCATTTAATTGCCCTTCTGCTGTGCCTCACAGAAATACACCCCAATCCCTGTGGAGAAAGCAGCTGGAGACCCAGGATCCAGTCTGTATGGGACTCACAGCAAAGATTGCTCAGAGTTACCACCCCACATTCAAATGCTACTAAAACCAAACATAACAATGAACTTTATTAACTACTAACTAAATAAACCTTAGTCTAAGAAAACAAAATACAATTAACCAAGAACAATCCCTACAGAAACCCCTGCATGAAAGATACTCAAGAGTCCCAAAGTCCCGGTGGAGCTCACCCAACTCTCAGCTACAGTCTTTCTTTGGGTGAGCTGTCCTCTTCTTTCTTTGCAGGAATCTTCTGTAGAATTCCATGCAGGCTTTTCCTTCTCCTTTGCAACCAGCCCTCAGTCCCATATGCATGTCTACAAAATCTGTTGCAGATGACTCCATTAGAGGGCGAAAACATCTTGTTCACTCCTGGCTCAGCTTCTCTCCTGAAAACTGAGCACATGGGCTCTTCTCAAAGCAGCTCTAGCCTGCTGTCTGCACACACTGCTGCTCTCATGTGATCTGACTGACCACACCATATCACACCACCAGGGCACCCTGTGGAACATGCTCAAAATGCTACCACTCCTTGCTTCTAGAAGTTTCTACTTGTGGGTAGCTAATCTGCCCAGCAACAGTAACCCACCCTCAGTAGGTCTCTTAAAGAGATAGCCTTTTTTAGGCATATGGGTTACAGTTAGTAGAGGGAACTGGGAGATGGGATTTCTTGGTTCTATTTCTGACTCTGCCATTGATTCAATGTGTGAGAAAGGTTCTCCTACCTCAGAAGGATGTAGTAATGCTTTATTGATTAAGATCAAAAGATAAGGAATGTTATGTATTTGAACCATTTTATGCCATTGTGATTAGGCACCTGTAGTTCTACATAAAGCTGTATTTTAGACTCTCAGAGGAAAATCAGTAGTTGAAATAACTTATTTCTACCATCACCTTGCTCTTTTTACAGGTTGTTTTTAAAAAAAGTCTATTTTCATCGCCCCAGTAGGAAGCCTTAGCTAGTTTTTCATAATCAGTGTACTCTAGGTTGACCCATAATGATTATTTTGTCTGGTGTACCTTTCCCAAGTGTCCATCTCATTATTGAAACTTCCTGTACATTTAAGGCTACAATTCCCTCTTAAGTTCATTCAAGTGCCTTCCTAACCACCTGTATTATTCAGCATTTTGGGCCCTAACATAGGCTTTGTCTACACTTGTACACTTAACTAAAATTAGTTTGAATTAGTTAGTTCGAAATAACTAATTCAAACTAACTTTGGTAAGTATAGACATAGCTTACTAGCCCAGCATTAGGGTATTCAAGATAAGGAAAGTCTGCCTTGTGACATCTTACACATCTTTGAGAAACTGGTCCTAAGGTTCCTTTTTGTGTTCTGCATTGTGCGTCAGTGTATATTCACCTGAGATGAGACCCATTTAGACCAACCACCAGGAAAAAGTTTTATTCTCTAAGGAAACATGGAACAGGATTGCAGTCCATTAGCCTCCTCTCTGCTTCTCTGCCACATCCTCCCAGGCTCAGTCAGTGCTGAAACTTCCTGCTGGGGGGCAAAGAGTACTTTATATAACCCTCTACTCAAGTTCCAGCCCAGGGGCCCTAGGAATTGCAGCTATGCATTGCTGACAGTGTCTGAATCTACAGCTCTTTCTCTTGCGGTGTTTTCCCTCTTTGCCCTTTTCCTTCTTCCCTGCCCCTTCTTGCCTGGGCAGGGATTCTTTTCTTAGGTCTCAGTGCCTGGGGAGTACGCCACTCAATTTCTGTTTCCTTTCCTGCGGCCATGTCTATTGTGGATGAAAAGTTCCTCAGCATTCACACACACTTTATAGCCCAAGAGTGTTACAAAATAGGTGTTATGCCTCTCGCACAGATGGTATTATTGTTCTGATTTATTAGGGCACTTGTAACTCAATAAGGAGCATTCAAGTGTGTACAATGGGCTTGTTATTCCACAATAAGATGGCTTATTCTGCAATAACTCTCTAGGGGTACAAGGCCTGAGCCTGGTCCTTCCTCCAAACTCGTCTCTGCTCCTCTGCACGGCACTGCACTTTTCCTGCTCCACCTCCAGCTTGTTCCCTGTCTGTCTGGAGCAGGGAGGTTTTTATCAGGCACCGGGCTGGGTCGTAATTGGCCTCAGGTGAGCATTCTGAGGCATACATATCTCCCTTTTGTGACTCTCCAGCTACCCTCTGTCCTTGATATGTTGTAGAAGACAGAGGGTGCTTCCTGTCGAGAGCCAGGGAGTTCTTCCAACATGTTGCAGTTTGTGGTTCACAATATGTTCCCACTGCTGCTGCTGTTGAAGCACACTGGACCTTGGGCTATATTATTAAAACCAATTGGCCTACTCATCTAGTAAAGACTGCAGGATCAAGACATTAGTGTCCACACATTTGGAAGACAACAGAGTCCTGTGGCACTTTTAAAGACTAACAGATTTATTTATCGCATGAGCTTTCGTGGGAGAAAATCCCACTTCGTCAGACGCTTTGAAGATGGGAAAGTTACAGAATGGGAGGAAATGAAAGGATCCAGACACACATTTGGAGTTTTTGGTTTTTGGATTTTTTAGCCATGTTTTGTAAAGCCATGATGATTGAAATTTCTCCACAGGCAAAGGTTTCTAGTTCTTGTATTTTTGTCAGAACTAGAAACCTTTGCCTGCGGAGAGGTTGCTAAAATAAACAGAAGAGTGAGCAGATGGAAAATAAACAGTAAAACAGAGACATAAGGCCTAGCAAAGGATACAACTTGAAATAGCCACACGGCAGCCATTTTATTGCTTTCTCTTTTAATTACTACTTTCTGTTTTGTCTGTTAACACTTATCCTTTTCCTTTGCCTCTGTTTTACTGTTTATTTTCCATCTGCTCAGTAATCTGCTTATTTTAGCAACCTCTTTGTTCCTCTGAGAGCTTTCCATCTATACTCACCCAACGGATCTGTCTAGAACAATTTGGACACTAATGTGAATAAACAGTTATTAATAATCACCAACAGTCACACAAATTCTACTTCAGTTATACTTGTGCAACCCTATTGATTCAGTCCCAGATATTTGTTTTTGGCTCAGTAATTACAGTATATCAACCCAGATAGCCCTCTAAAAGATCCCCTCAGATAACACAACATGCATCAGGAGCCAGAGCAAATCTATATCTAAAAATGACAGGATGAAATTCTAGAGAAAACAGAATAAGTGTATAGTAATTCATCTCTTATACCAGTGGTGTGTAAATTTGTCCAGTTGTGAACCCTTTGTTACCATTAACAGAATCTGTCCATGCCCCTCCTCTATTACAGGGGTCAGCAACCTTTGCTGACCCCCACGCTGGCCACTCCTCCCTAACCCGATGTCACTGCTGTCGGAGCCCTTTTCTGAAAAAAAGTGGCTACCGCCTGAAAAGCAGCAGCCATGGCTGGAGTTAGGGGGTAGGAGGCACCTGTTCTCAGACTTGCCACCGAGAAGAGTCGCTTCTTTCTGTAGCATGCCTGGGGACCCCTCACGCCCCAGTCGCCCCTGAAAGAAACCATCCAGAGTAGTTTTTGGTGGCAAGAACAGCAATTTTGGTGGCGTCACAGTGGGTGCTGTGTGCCACTCTGAATGGGCTTGCATGCCACTGTCGGCACATGTGCCGGGGGTTGCCTACTCCTGCTCTGTTACTCCACGGCCAAAGCTTTCTGAGCAGCAAAGCTTTGGTTGAAGCTGGAGCTGGGGATGGAGAGGGAGCTGGGCTAGAGATAGAGTTGACCTGAAGACAGAGAGGGAACGAGGGCTGAGCTGGGGTTGGGAGCAGTGTGGAGTTGGCGATGGTGTGTGGTTGGGGGCAGATTGGGCTGAGAGGAGGAGTTGGGCCTGAAGAAAGAGCAGGGGGCTGAACCAGACTGGAGGTGGAGCTGGTTGGAGGCAGAGTGAGGCTGGAAGCATGACACTCCCTTCCTGCCCCTCTGGGACTGGCCAGGGACCCATTATGCACTGCCCCCACCCACATAGGTTCTCCGTGATCGCCTGGAGGGGGACATTCCTCATAGTTTGGAGAACACTGTCTTATAGGGTTCTTGCCTATATTATCCACTCCATAGTTCTGTTTGGATATAGTGTGTTTATATTGCATTTGTTCTAAAAAGAGCCTTAGGAATCCTGACATCTTAAGCATCTTCTCTTTGTACCAACTTTTTAGCCTCACATTCAGGATCTGTTTGCCACAATCTCTCTGGCAATGAGCTATGCACTGGTAGCATTTCTAGGAATTAGTTTTATAGTTTGATAGTTTCCTACTAGCCTTAAATCAGAGAGTGGATCCGGTGAAGTAATAAACATCTCTGGCAAAGGTACTGAGTGCCCTCAATTATCAGTAAAGACAACAAGGGTTGTGGGGAAACCACCACTCCTCAGGAGACTCTCAACTTTTTACACAACACAGTTTTAGGTTTGTAAGTTTTTTATTTGTTTTCTTTCCCTGTGAAGCATTCACTCCAATGTGATCAAGGCTATTAGCTCCACCCAAGTTCTTGTGAGATGGCTAGTGTACACTGTAATGAGGAGATGTGGCCACCCTCAGAGATTGATAGCCTGGGGGGACCACAACTCAACCCTTAGTGGGCAGGGCGAGGAGGGTCACATCAGTCCTGCCAGAAGCAGAGAGGTTGGTCAGGAGCAGGAAGTATGGGGCCTGCAGATCAGTTGAGTTGGGGCCGCCAGGGAAGACAGATGCATCCTGCTTTCTGCTGAAACCTGAATAGGATCCCAGCCATACTGATGACATGCTAGAGTTGTTGACCAATCACAATGCTGAGGAGCTGCTGGGGCTGCTGCTGGCCACCGGTCCCTGAGATAATGAAGAACCCCCATAGATTGAGGTACCAAATCAAGAAGTCATAGGAAGTAGCCCAGGGGAACTGGACTACAGTGTGGTTGGACCTTGGCCTGAATCTAAGTCAGCATGTTGCAGGTGGATCTCCACTGACTCAGTGCTGGAATATTCCACCATTGGTAGGGCCCTTGGCTGGGACCTGGTGGAATAGGGTGGGCCCAGGTACCCCTAACCCCTGCTGCCAACCCCACACCAGTGATGGCAGCATCCCCACCTTAGGCCAGGAGGCCTGATTGTAGGCTCTTCCCTGCTAAAAGGTTGGAGATCACCTAGACAGCTTCCTGGCTTTGTCCTGCCCCAAGGCCAGCACCCTTTACACTGTTTGGTGTCCTGCTCTGTCTGAGGGTTTGGAGCTCACTGACCCTTTACTTCTCTGCCCTGATTGCAGGCCAAAAGTCCCATAGATTTTTGTGTGCCCCATCCTGCCTGTGGGCTTAGGGCCCAAAGACTTTGTACTGCTTGACCCAGTGCAAAGGAGCTTGAGTTTCTAGGATGAATAATTCTCCCCCTTTGCAGATCACTAGTCTATGAATGTGACATGAGGGGGTGTGGCAGCCAGGAAGAACTGCCACTCACACTTACATGCACTGATGTATGATCATCCCCTTCACTGTTCACTATATTTTGTCATCTTCAAAATTTGGAAGAAATGAGTACTTGTTTGATAATGTCTCACCGTGGTTTTCCTTCCCTTTTGGATATTCCCATGCTTTCCTTTTCCTCTTCTGCTTACAGCACCCTGTAACCTCTATGCATACCCCTACGGTGTATATTGTGCAAACCATTTTTTTCATGAACTTGGTGCAGACACATTCCTAAGTACTTTGCCTATGAACTCTTCATTATCCTGAAGCTTGTCCAATATTCATGCTTCTTCATGCATTGACACTCAGCCCTCAGTCTTGCTCTTGAAATGCTTAGCAATTGAAGAGCACAGGCACTCTTGTTTGCATTTCAAGGTCTTCGGTCAAGAAGTACCAGGCTCTGCACTACTCAGGAATCAGGAAATTTCTCCCGGTTTATCCAGAGCCATTATTCTTCATAGTCCACATGGGAAGCTGCGGAGGAAGACAGGACAATGAAGCATGATGTCAAGGCTGCTAGTCAGTCAGTGAATCATAGCTACCAAACAATTAGCACCAGCTGCAGCCCGTCTGAACTTAACCGTTCTAAGATGCTCAAGTGAGATGTCACACGCAATTTAGGCAAACAAGTCCACTTTTAACCTTGTGAGAAACTTGAGTGTGGGCAGGCAATTTAACTTCCTGAGGACAGCTTTCTTTTGTTCTCCTTCAACGAGCCTTTCCTTAATTCACTGATGGAGATCTCTATTGGTAACTGTTAGGATTCAATACAAAATGCATTGAAAGTCAACAAGTGGCTTTCTATTGACTTCAGCAGACCTTCATGATCATATCTGGCTAGATGTCCTTGATGAGTCTGTATCATTTTGCAAGGCAGAAAAAATGTAGTGTGAAATGATAGAAGACAATAGACAAGGCAGAAAAAGCTAACTAGTTTATTACTGACCAAAATGAGAAAAATATGTAAAGTGAGCAAATAGCAGCTACTATAAAAATCAAAGTAGGACTTTTATTTTAACTATCTAAAGTTCCCGTATAATATAGATTTATAAGATTGGGGTTTTTTTAATATGATTTTTAACTCAATAGTGTCACTTTAAACATTCCCTTTTGGTGTTTGTCAGTTCATACATAACATCATCTTGACATATATGAAGTCTAGATGTAACAAACACAGATATTTTTCAAGTACGTGAAAGACAAGGATCAAGCTGCAGAGAGCTTAGTTTAGCTCACAGTGTTAGCCAGTGGTCTTCAAACTTTTTTTCTCGGGACCCAGTTGAAAAAAATAATTTATGTCCATGACCCAACAATTACATATATGACAATGCATTCCAGTCTTTTGGCAGTGGCAGCAGGGGGTGCTGTGACCCAGTGCGTCTGTGACCCAGTACTGGGTCCCGACCCTAAGTTTGAAAACCACTGGTATAAGCAGTATAGGTTGCTATGTAGTGATGGACAAATTACATTTTTAAAAGTTTTCATAGGTGGCCACTTTGAATTCCTCATTTCTGGCTACTCTGAATAAGTTGGGCCATGTCTGCACTGTGGCAGGAATTTGATGTATTTTAAATTGACTTTTACCGCCAAAATCTGGAAGTTATAGGAGTGTGATCACATCGTGCTCCTTGTGCCAGGCTCTTGTGACCCCACTAGTCGCCATTAGTTCATCATTCAAGGTCATCCCACAGTGAAACTAGACACAGAGGCTCATGGAAAGGATGTTGTCCTTCCATAATGCATTGTGTTCCCTCCCCCTCCCTTCTTGTCACAACAAACTAGGAAGTGCTTTTTCACACCCTTTTTCTCTGCTGCATGACTGGAGGGACCTGGAGCCCACTCGGCTCTGCGCTATTATTGTGAACATTATAGAAGACACCTCACACCCTATCCTGCAGTATTTTCAACAGTGAAACAGAAGTCGTGATGCAGGAAACTGCGATGTTACTGACAGGGCCAGATTAAGGGTTTCTGGGGCTCCAGGCTACCACAACTGTGCCCTCCCCTCTGCCCTGGACCCCCAGTCCCTCACCATGGCAGCCTGGAGTGGGACAGTGCTGAGGGGGCCCTAGGGCCAGAGGCCACTCTCTGCCAGCCTCAGTCCAGCTGGTCTGCCCTTGGGGACAGGGAGGTCTGGCGCCCTGGAAGGCCATGCTGGAGGCTACACCATGTGCCAGCTGGCCCCACCCCCAGGGGTGGACCAGACAGCTCAGGGGTGGGGTGAGAGTGCTGTGGAGCTTGGTCTCTGGCTCGAGGGCTCTGCTGCCCCCAGTGCTGGCAGGGGCCCTTCCAGCAACCCCTAGGCTCCGCTGGTGCTGTGGGGGCTGAGCAGGGTGGTGGGGCCACCCAGATCATGCAGGGGACATAGAGGCTGGAGCCCAGGGCCTCCTTTTAGGCTCTGGCCTGGCCAGCCCCTATAGCCCCTGCGTTGATTTGACCCTGGTTACTGAAGCCTTCCTTCTACAAGCGATAGACTGAAACAATTCCTGCTTGCTACAGAGTGTTGCACATCATCTTCAGTCTGTCGAGTGCTGGTTCTGGGCCCAGGAAACACGCACAGACTGGCGGGACCACATCGTGATGACTGTGTCAGATGATGAGCGGTGGCTACACAACTTCCATATATGGAAGGCCACTTTCCTTGAACTGTGCAAAGAGCTGTCCTTGGCATTGCAGTGCATGAATACTTGCTTGAGACTAGCTCTGACAGTGGAGTTGTGAGTGGCCATCCCTCTGTGGAAGCTAGCAAGCCCAGACTGTTACTGGTCAATTGGAAATCAATTTGGAGTGGGGAAAGACACCATGGGAGCTGCTGTGAAGGTTAATGACTTTGGGAAATTTGCAGGATAGGTTTACCACACTGAGGCTTGGCTCCCAAACTGTGGGGGAGCATAGATGGGATGCATATCCCTATTTTAGCTCCAGACCACCTCCCAACAGAATACATAAACTGCAAGGAGCACTTCTCTATGGTCTTGCAGGCCCTTGCTGATCACAAGGGCCATTTCACAGATGTCAGTGTGGAGTGGTCTGGAAAGGTGTATGATGTGTGCATCTTTAGGAACTCCAGCCTGCTAAAAAAGATGCATGCAGGCACTTCCTTCCCTGAACAAAAAATAAACAGTGGGGATGTTGAAATGCCATAGTGATTCCGGTGTATCTTGCCTACCCCTTGCTTCCCTGACTAGTGAAGCCCTACACTGGACACTTGGACAGTATTAAGGAGCATTTCAATAATAGTCTCAGCATGTACTGAATGGTGGTGGAATGTGCATTTGGACGTTTAAAAGGGAGGTGGAGAAGCCTACTCACTAGGCTTGGCCTCAGAGAAAAGAACATACCCATGGTTATTTGTGCTTGCTGTGTGCTCCATAATCATAGAATAATAGGGATGGAAGGGACCTCACGAGGTCATCTAGACCATAATTTATGTGAAACACGGGGAAAAGCTCCCCCAGGGTTGGGTTGTGGAGGCTGATAGACAGGCCATCAATTTTGAGCAGCCAGATGCCAGTGTTTCTGTCTGTGCCTCATACAAGAAGTCTGAGCAATCTGATTTACTTCTGTACTTGTTTTGTCCCTTTTAGTGTGTTCATTTTAAGGTCATCTGTTCTAAAAAACCTGTTTTTTAATATTATTTTTCAATCAAGACTAAAAGTAGATCAGATCAAAGCCTATGAACAGTAGCTTTTCAACCCCAGGAGAATTCAAACTAGCGACTGCTGAATTCCCAGGCTCTTGCTTTAACCCCTGTATCACAGGGCCAGATGTCTAGCATGCTTTGTGCTGGCTGCAGGTTGCCATTAAAACCTATAACCATTATGCCATCTGCTGGAGAAAGGTGGAAAAGCACAGGGAATATAGACAGACTGACAAAGCGAAGTTAAGATAAAGGTCGTTTAATAACAAGCAGTTATTGGAGAAGGACTTTATCCTGGGTCACCTATATCCTGGATGAGGCCTCTAATAACCAGGTTACAAAGTCATTCTTATGCTTGCTGTCCTTCTCTTGTTTGCCTAGTAACTATATTTTTTAATCCATAGTAAACAATTTCAACAGGACAGATTGAGGGAGCTTCACATCAGAATAGCCTATAGCTCAAGGGATGAGGGCCCTCCCTCAGACATTTCAAGTTCCTGTTCAAATCACTTCTAGTTGTGGTGAGGGGAAGGTCTCCTGCATCCCTGATGAGTATCCAAACTACAGGGTTAAAAGGTTTCAGGGAGCTGTCCTTCCCATCTACAGACCTCCACAGGGAGGTCATGTAACTCATGTTCCATACCTGACGGAAGAGTTTTGTCATTATACCAAAAAACACTCAATCAGAGTTAATAGTGGCTCTGCTCATGCTCCAAACAGCATTTTCGAATAATCGCAACTTATGGTGGGAATTTTTCTCTGAACAGTAATTGTCAGAATGGTATCTTGGTGTTCCTCATTGGTTGTGAAATGATTTTCAGATCCAGTCTGCTCAGTTTTAATTAACTATCTGTGTCAGCAGTGCTACCTACAACCTTGCAGTCCAGCTGGCCTTTTCTGGCTTATGCATTACTAACAGCAGCTGGAATATAGAGTAGGATTTTTAGAACGGCCTGGAGGAGTTAACCCCCCCCCAATGTTCATTGCATGTCAATGGGAGTTAGGTGCTCATCTCCTTTAAGTGCTTTTTAAAATCACAGACTTACTTGATAACTCTACTGAGTCAGAAAAGAATCCAGCTCACTTTTCGATAGCGTGTTGGCTGTGCAGAGCTAACAAGAATAACATGAGTATAAACTGATTTTTGTCAATAAATAAGCAGGCATAACTCTGAATATATGCAGGTAGCAAGTATGTGGAGGAAGAAGGTGCTAGTTTTACACCTTGAACTCAGCCTCCAGATAGTTCTTTGAAAAAAATCATAGCTCTAGTCCTAAAAATAGGAAAGCATGTCTATTTTTCATCCTCGTGTAATTAAAAATTGACTGAACACAACTGGCTGAAAGAGAAAAAAAATCATATTTCGACAAAAACCAAACAGAAGAAAATTTCACCCAAAAGAGAATGTTTTGAAAAGTTATGAGGAAGTGAACAGAAGATAGCAGTCTACTTTTTTTCTTTGTTCTTAAAATCCTACATTTTAAACTAAATGACTATCACTTTAAATGAAGACTGCATTCCTGTCAGCTAGACAAAGTCCAAATATGGGACAAAGTCTTAGAGAAAAACACTGAATAGTGCCAAGAGGCTTAAGTTAGCTTGGACTATATTTCTGAATAATAAACAATATTTCCATAATCTCTGTGTGCTAATCTAGAGCCCCAATGTAAAGGATTAAAATATTAAAGAAGTCACCCTTGGCTTGTAGATGTGTAGTGAGGCAAATGTGACTCTAAAATGGGTATGTAGAGCTGCCATGGCATGAGCTCCTCTTCTAATATGGGGCAAGTCAGAAGTGTGCAGGGGAGGAGGCACAGTGTGAGACAGCAAGGAGATGCATGGCAAAGTGGTTTAATATCCTATTTGCGTTGATACACTGCCACCTTGTGCTGAGGTTTTTAAAGAAGACTTATCCACATATTTGTAATTGTTGTAAATATTACATGGTATCACTATATTCAATGGTTCCTAACCTTTTTGAATGAAAGTCCCACTAGTTAACACTAGGTAAAACACAGGTCCCCTCGCCAATCTGGCTCATTCACTGGCCATAAACTCATATAATGGTAATAGTAATAACACTAAATTACATGAAGAAGAAAAATAACTCTTTCCTGAGTAAGAAGGTAAGTTTTCTTGGTGCAGCTGCCACTGCATGCCTTGTGTGGCCCTGACTCTTCCCATCCTTCTTGGACAGAAGGTAATCAAGGTGGTGGGGTTGGCAGATTGTCTGGGGCTGCTCCAGGCTCCCACTAGCATGGGGCTGCTCTGCTTTGGTTGGGTGCCTTGCTGACTTGGGATTGGGGTGGGCAGGAGGCTGCTCCTCCATTCTGGCCAGGGTGGAGTCACTTGGGTGGGCTCAGGGGGCTAAATGACCTCACTATTACTGAAGTCTTAAGGACCCTCTGTAATCTTTTGCACTCCTGCAAGGGAGTTGTGCACCCCAGGTTGGGAACCATTGGTGTAACTAAGGCATTTAGTCTCAATCTGATCTATTTTGCTCAACACTGAATAATAGCAATGTAAAAATGGCATTTTCCTACCCAATGCATCTGTTTCTTTTATGTGTGTTCTGAGAGTTGCATCTGCTAAAGTAATGCTTAAATGAAGATTTTCATTATGTTTTACATCTGCAAGCCCTGGAGAATCAATACGCTTACAGGAAAGTGAACTGGATTCTGTGAATTTTAATTGAGTCAATTCTCTGCCATCACTTCAGCACAAACCCAATGCACACCATGCGTCAATGGAACAATAATTGAGTCTGATAATGTGTGTTTATGTAAGCAAGGTCTAGTGATTGGGAACTTCCCTTGCTCAGCCAGCTAAAAGGGGGGCACCTTATTTGCATGGGCTTTGTATTTGCATGACTACAATGAAGTACTTAGCATAATTTCACTGTATATGGATGAACCCACCCAGGTGCTGGGCATGATGGGAAATGGTATGTATGGCTGGTTTGGGTTACAAATCCCTGTGTTTTAACTGAAGGGGAAATGAAATGTTATGAACTGTGTTTAGCCTGCTCTGATGGAAAAGTCACTGTCACCAAAACAGAACTCAGAAGAGGGGCAGACCCTGTTTTTCAGTATTGTAAAGTAAGAGGGAGGGATGAGGGGTTTGGTCTGGTGATTACATGGCTCTAGTAAAGAGCTATGCCTCAGGTAATGCATAATCCCCCTCCCATTGTTAAAAGATAGACTTAATGATTCCTTATGGGGTCTTTTGTTATTTTGAGAGGGATATGCCTGTTGTGTCCTAAGAACTGAAATTCAGAGCTGAAATCACTAGAGGGCTGAAATGCTGTAAGAGATAAAATCATTAGAGAGCTGAAATATGTCAAGTTTGGCAGTTTTTAAACTATGGGTTGGGACCCAGTACTGGGTCACAGACTCTCAGGATGCATCTACACTTACAAATTAAGTCGATTTAAGCTTGCTTAAGTTGACTTAATTTACTCTGCGTCTACACTACACTTTCCTTAAGTCGACTTAAGCAGCTCCTTAAGTCGACTTAAGGAAAAATGAGGTCGGCCTTATAAAACCTCGTTTTAAGTCGACTTTGCTGGCTAAGTCAACTTTAGAAAGTCGACTTAGCCAGTTTGGACATAGAGTAACCCTAAGTCGACTTTAAGTCAACTTAAGGGGCTCCAGGCCTTCCCCACTGCCCTCCCTGCTAGGGTAGCTGGCACAGCCACAGCCTGGCGTGCCCTGCCCACCCTGCCCCTATGCCCTGCCAGGGTCCCTGTCCCCCTTTGCCCCATTGTACCAAGGTACAATGGGGCAAAGGCTGAGCCCCCTGGCACTTGGCAAGGGGTGCCCCCCCGCCACCATGGACCTGCCCCAGGTCCACCTAGCCCATACAAGTCGACCTAGGCATCCAGTGTGGATGCTCTAGGTCGATTTTGTAGGGTCCTCTCTAAGTTGACTTAAAATTTGAGTGTGGACATGCTAAGTTGACTTAAATTAACAAGTGTAGACATAGCCTCAGGTACTGGGTCATGGCCCCTCCCGCAGCTGCCACCAAAAGACTGTAATGCATTGCTCAAATTTGTAATTGTTGGGTCAAGGGCATAAATGATCTTTTTCAACTGGGTCCTGAGAAAAAAAGTTTGAGAACCACTGCCCTAGGGTCTGTCCTGTCAGCGGAGAAAGGACTGTTGGAGGGCAGAGTATTCTGGCTACCTCCCCAGCACACTACTACAGAAGCTCTATATCAGCAAGGAATTTCCACCTCTGTGTGGGATGCCTCCCTGTCTACTGAATGCAGCTTTATGTCCCTTTTCCATAGCCGTATCTTAAGATAAAGTTTTAAGTGGTCCAGAGATCCTCTAACCAGGGTGAATTCCACCTTCTTTTTAATTCATAATCCAAACTGAGCTCCCAACCTTGGAGCACTGTGTCTCTTCATTCCCCACCCTCATGCTCCTGTGAGTATCTTTCTCACTATTCTCTCCCTCCTATGAGGGTCCTTCTTTCTTTTCTCTCATATTGCTTGGGGATTTTGTTCTTACTTTCTTATCCTACCTGCCTCACCCCTTGTGGGGACATTCTCATTTCATTCTGTGAGTGGCTTCCCCTCCTTCAGGAGGTCATTTAATACCATTGACTGCAATCTACTGAAGAACCAACCTCCAATCATCTCTTTAGCACCCCTTCCTCTCCCTCTGTGGTCTGGCTCTCTTGAATACAGAAGGAGTCTCTCAGTCAGCTTCCAACTTGCTGCTGGGATTTGAACTCAAGCTGCAGGGGAAAAAACTGATTAGCTAGCGCCTGGCGGTTCAGTATGTTGAGCCCCTCCATCAGCTGGAGCCTCGCTCTTTATTACAACCAGATGCACAAACAGTCTGGCTGCCAAGTGTATACTTCGTGCTTCATGAAACACTATCACTGAACTAGATTAGTGTCAACATAGCCAGGGGCAGCTTTCAGGAAACCCATCAGGAGGGAGGAAGCTTTTGCATGTATGAAACTTCCATAATATGAGATGGATGTACTTTTGAAAACTGTCCTTTTATTGGCATATAATTAAAAATACAGAGGAAGAAAACAAACCAAATGGGAAGTTTGCCAACTGATCCACCCTGAGCCCAAATTATAAATTAGTAAGAATGAAACTCACGCTCTCCCAGGCTGTGGAGTCTCCTATCAAACCTCTCCCTGCAGAGCACCCTTCATTTCTAGTCCTGGCTCTTGACTGTGCAATAACTTTCATTCTGTCTCTTAAATTTGGAGTGGATTTCCACTTCCTTTCTTCCAAGCACCCCCTCTTCTCTAGCTGGTCTCTCCTTCAAGCCCACTTCTTCATTTCCCTATTGCTGATCATCTCTTCATTCAGTATGTCCTTAGTGCTTTCCAGATATGAATGGTTATTCACCTTCTGGTTTTGTCCAAATTAAAAACTAAGAACTGGATTACACTGCCAGCAAAATTCAGCGGCAGTCGATGGGAGTTATGCAGTCTATGCAGAGTAGCTCATGTCATTCCCATCGCCTTCCTAACTCCCCTATAGCGCATTGTATTCTCTGCATTGCACTGATGGGAAATGTGTTCCTGTAGACACAGCACTACGCCACTTGAGGAGGTGGTTTTATTAAGTCAATTTCCAGATCCACTGAGCGTGTCTTAACTGACCACTCATTCTATCTGAAAAAATCCATCTGACGGCGGCAACTTTGCAGTATAGAGACATACCCTAAGGCTTCCATCCTTTCATCATGTTTGCAGGGGGTAACACTACTCATGTGAGTAGAGCATGCATATAAGCATTTGCAGATGGTGGCTCTCAGCTCATTGAGTCAAGGATTATTTTTAGCTCAGCATAATGAATGATAGTTGCTATCATTACCATTATTAATAAAATATTACTAGTCTGATTAGAGAAGGACTTACTCAAAACCCATGGATCCAAACATTCCCTGAATTCATGTGGGTTGTTGGAAATCTGAACTTGCATCTCTAATCACATAATTTCAAGTTGTCTCTATCTTTATAGAGGGTTGTTTGCTTCAGAAATTTGAGCTAGGATTCAGTTTTTGTATAAAATAATCCTTCTATGAACATGGCTTAATTCTGGAATATTCAAAATCCAATCTGACTTTTGAGGCTGGAGACCACTTTTATAATAAAGTGTGATGTGTCTGAGGCTCTAGTCCTCTGGCTAAGACTCTAACCAAGAGCTGCTGTTTTCTCGCAAAACACATAAGAAGATGCGCTATTACTCAAGCTGGAGTTATTTGTTTCAGACCTCCAGACAGGGCTCCAGCTAAATGACTGTGTCCTAATCCTTCTTCCTGTGCAGATGAGATCTGTGTAACAGGGAAGGACTGCAGGGATATAGGAAAATATGCCTCTGCCCTTCCTCTTTGCCAGGCTGTGATCAAAGCAGCCACAAAAGCTGTGCTCCATAGTGTGCTGATATGTACAGGAAGCGATCAGGGCAGGCAGAAGTGAGAATAAAAAAATGGCAGACATCCTGACTGGCAGGGGGTTTACCCCAAGATACATTGTCTATTCTGGCCCTCACCAGATAGAAAGAGACAGAAAAGATTAGATAGACTCCTATTGGTGCAGCTGGACGGAAACTCCCCTTTTAGAGAGAAGCATCACTTCTGAAGCATGGACATCCCAGTTAACATCTTTGGTAAGACAATGTGTCGGGCACACACATTGGTACAGGAAACTGGGTGAAAGACTAAGTGGAGCTGGCCAATTTAGTGTCTGGCCACCAGGGGGCAAAAAATCCCAGCAAATAAGAAACTCTTCATTATGTATGAATCCAGAACAGTTATTATAATAGCTATGAATAATCTCCAGCAAACCCAAAGAGAACATAAATACCAGTCAATAACAACCAGACATAAAACCACATAGCATAGGGATGATCCATGAATTTAAAGCATGTGCATTGTTCTAAGGGCAGTGTAGAGAAACAATCCAATATTTTTTAAACAGTTATAGCTAAGGAGGAAAAATCCCAACCCTGAGATCTAAATAAACAAAATATGAAATAGTGCAGAATGTCTGACACAGGCTCAAGCCCTATTATTTAAAAAAAAAGTATAAGAAAACCTGATGGTGAACAGTTACTGCCATCTGACAGCTGTTTGGTGACCTGTCTAAGAAGAACTGCTGGGCCTCAGTGTAGTTTAGCTCCTAATGGATATCATCCACATCACATTACTAACTGGCACCTCTATTGGCTCTGATGGGCTGTGTCTACACTTGTAAATTAAGTTGACTTAAGCTTGCTTAAGTCGACTTAATTTACCCTGCGTCTATACTACAGTTTTCTTAAGTCAACTTAAGGAAGTTGCTTAAGTCGACTTAAGGAAAATAAAGTTGACTTAATGAAAATTAAGTTGACTTTATAAAACCTCATTTTAATTCGACCTAAGGCTTAAGTCAACTTTTTCAAGTCCACTTAAGCCAGTGTAGATCTGGAGTAGCCCTAAGTCGACTTAGGGCTACTCCAGGACTCCACCACTGACCTCCCTGCCTGGGGGGGGAGGGAGCACAGAGGGAGCCTGGCATGCCCCCCCACAGGCAGGGCAGAGCCCTGCCCACCCTGCCCCTATGCCCTGCCAGGGTCCCTGTCCCCCTTTGCCCCATTGTACCCATTTACAATGGGGCAAAGGCTGAGCCCCCTGGCTCTAGGCAAGGGATGCCCCCCCCCAACCTCCGTGGACCTGCACTAGGTCCCCCTAGAAGTCGACCTAGGCGTCCAGTGTGGACGTTCTAGGTCGACTTTGTAAGTTCCCCCCAAAGTCGACTTTAAATTTAGGTGTAGATGCACTAAGTCGACTTAACTGAGTCAACTTTAAGTCGACTTAGTTAAGTTGACTTAGCTAAAGTAGACCTAAATTTATAAGTGTAGACATAGCCATGGAGAGGCCAAGAACTGAATGGTCTAAGAAGCCTTAAATGTCTCCTCATGCAAGTGGTCATATTGGGTCCCAACTGAAACACACTGGCAGGCAGAGTTGGGAATGATTGCCTTTCTACTGCCTGTGTTAGATGGATTCTATGTATCAGTAAAGAAATCTCTGAGGCAGCTCATCTTACACCATTCACCAACACTAAATTCATTTGAAATGTTTCTCACTCTAATCCACAAAGTACCCTCCCTCTCCTCGTTATGCAAATCCTTCTTACACTGGTCAGACCAGGTTACCCAGGTGTGCTTGCTGCATCTGACCTGTTGCTCCATGCATTGTTTCAGTCTGTTTTCAATCTTTAAAAAAGATATTCTTCATCTCTGTTTTGTGAATTACCAAGTCCATTCATGGGGTCAACATCTAACTTACATTAATAACTGACAGTAATTAACATTCAACAATACATAATCCATAGTTTAAAACTTGTATCCTTGGTAAAATGTCATCTAATGGACAAGAGTGTGGCAGCCAGGTCAATGTAGAAAAAGCTGGGTGGTGCCAGGATAAGTAGATTGTAAACTAAAGAGTGTAAAATTTCACTGTCTTGACAAGCTGCCTGCATTCTCCTGGGCTATGTCTACACTTGCAAGTTAGGTCAACTTAAGGAGGCTTAAGTCGACCTAACTTAGTCCCTGTCCACACCAGGCTGTCATTAAGTCGACTTAAGAAATTCCTCAAGTCAACTTAATGAAAGCTTAGGTCGACTTAATAAGAACCACTGGTTAGGTTGACCTAACCCTTAAGTCGACTCCTTAGGTCAACCTAAGCACAGTGTGGACGCTTAAGTCTATTTTATTAGATCAACCTAAGGGCAGTTAGGTCAATTTACTAAGTTCCTGTTCAGGGAAACCACTTTGTTAAGTCGATCTAATAAGGTTGACTTAAAGTCGACCTTATTAGGTCAATTTAACAAAGTCTACCTAACTTTTTGTAGTGTAGACATAGCCCTGGATTTCTCATATCTGCATGCAATGTAAGGAATTCTCCAGGCAGTGTGTCTGCAAGCTGGGATGTTAAAAAAATAAAATTGTTGCATAAGCCAATTGCTGTTTCCCATGGCTGCTTTTCCTCTTTTTCTTTACCAGAAAGCAAATGCTGGAGATTGTTCACATATAAAACATTCCCCCAAATCTTTTGTCAGTGCTGCTGAATCACTGGCATAATATCCCACTGTCTCAGAGAAACCCATGAGCAATTATTGACATGCTTTTCCCAGGGCTCTTCTCTCTTATTAAAAAATGTAGCTTTATTTAACTCCTTATGGAGCAAGCATTTGCCAGAAGAAAACTGCAAAAGCATTCAGGCCCTCAGAATTGATTTAAGATGATTTCTTGAGCAATTTTTGCCATCTGGTGGATTTTAGGAGAACCACAGCTTCACTGAGGCTTAAAATTCAAATTTTCCTTGCTGCAGTTTGATTTTATTTATGATTCATACCAGTTAATGCTAGAAAGAGATACTGAGCCAAATTCTGTTCTCAAATGCACCAGTATAAACCTGGGATAAATCCACTGAATTCAGTGATACTAATCTGGATTTATAATAGTGCAGTTGAGCACAATTATATTTTAGTTATCTAGATCCTGTTGGGAGAAAGGGATCAGAATATGTTAATACTGTATTTTTATTGCTTTCCTTTATATATGATAATCGAAGAACTCTGTCATTGCAGTGCCTTAGCAGCACAGGGTTCATATCCAACATAGTTATCAAAGAGGAGTTGTGGTTTGAAACCTATCCAGTTTCAAAACTGAGCTTGATAAATTCACGGAGGGGGTGGTATAATGGGACAGCCTAGTTTGGCAATTGACTGATCTTTGGCTCCTGGTAGATATGCTGATGGGGCAATTGATGGGGCAGGTTCTGACTTACTACAAATAATTCTTTCTTGGGTGTCTGACTGAGCCTTGCTCACATATTCAGGGTTTAACTGATCACCATATTGGGATCAGGAAGGAATTTACCCTTAAAACAGATTGGCAAAGCCGTTAGGGTTTTTTCTCCTTCCTCTGTAGCATGAGGCATGACTCAATTGCTGGTGGATTCTCTGTACTTTGTGGTCTTTAGATTATGATTTGAGGACTTTAATAACTTAGTCATAGGTTAGAGGTTTATTGCAGGAGTGGGTAGGGGAGGTTCTGTGTCCTGCATTGTGAAGGAGGTCAGATTAGTGATGATCATATTGATCCTTTTTGACTTTAGAGTCTATGTCTATGTCTACATTGGCAAGTTAGGTCGACTTAAGGAGGCTTAAGTCAACCTAACTTAAGCCCTGTCCACACTAAGCTTTCATTAGGTCGACTTAAGAAAATTATTAAGTCGACCTAATGAAAGCTTAGGTCGACTTAGTAAGGCCTGCCAGTTAGGTCAAACTAACCCTCCTTAGGTCTACCTAAGCCTCCTTTAGGTCGACCTAAGCCCGGTGTGGACGCATAAGTCCACTTTCTTAGGTCGACCTAAGGGAAGTTAGGTCGAATTAATAAGTCCCGGTTACGGGAAAGCACTTTGTTAAGTTAACCTAATAAGGTCGACTTTAGGTCGACTTAAAGTCAACCTTATTAAGTCGACTTAAGAAAGTCAACCTAACTTTTTATGGTGTAGACATAGCCTATGAGTCTGGATTTACAAGATCAGAGGACTAGGGCTAATATATTTTGGAGGCCTCCTTTTCACGAACATGATATTAATGAAAGCTAAAGAGTACCCAGCTTAAGACAATAAATAAGTCACATATATCATTGAATGAACACACATGGGCAGATCGCATAGAAGGAATGGGGAAGCATGGCCTCCCTTGATTGGCTGCTCACGCTGCCTCCCCCCTCCCTGCTTAGACAGCAGGCAGTGACATAGACTTCCCACCTGGGCGGCCCAGCCCACTTTGGCTACGTCTACACTTGCAAATTAAGTCGACTTAAGGAGACTAAAGTCAACTTAAAGAAAGTTGCGTCCACACCTGGCTTTCATTAAGTTGACTTAAGCAGCTCCTTAAGTTGACTTAATAACTACCTGTCTTTAGGAGAAGGGAGTGCGGGTCTCTGAGCAGGTTCCAGCCAGAAGGGAGCCCCACGCACCTTTCTCCTGGGGACCCATGGGGGTCCAGGCAAAAAGGGAGTGGTGCTCCCTGGACAGGGGATCCGTGGAGGGTCCTCTGTCAGCTGGATCACCGGTCAGCTGGAGCGCCACCATTTGCGAGCCCCGGCACTCCAGCTGACAGGGGAACCACCAGGGATCCCCTGTCAGCTGGAGCGCTGGTGGCCTCCTTCTTGTCCGGACCCACGGAGGTCCAGGGAGCGGGATTCCTGGCAAGAAGGGGGTCCTGCCGGGAAGCCGCGCGTGCCAGCGAGAAAGGAGCCGTGGCTCCCTTTTTGCCAGGACCCACCGGCTCCCAGGCAGAGAGGAGCCTGGCTCCCTTCTTGCCAGGGGGAGAAAAAGCTGCAGCTCTCTTCTTGCTGGGACCTGCGGGGGCCCGGCAAGAAGGAATCCTCTGTTCCCTTCTTGGAGGGACTGCGGCTTCCTGGCAAAGGGACCTGCGGGTCCCTTCTCAGAGGGGAGCCACTTCTGCCGCGTCTACACTTGAAAAGTTAAGTCGACTTGTTAAGTCGACTTTAAGACAAACTTGTTAAGTCAACTTAACAGAGTCGACTTAACTTTTCAAGTGTAGACATAGCCTTTCATTTTAGCCTTGCTGGCATCTGTGCCTGTGCCTGATTGCTTGACTACCTTCTGACCGTGACTCAGATTTGTGAAGCAGACAGACTGCCTTGCTCTTTGCTTCGCTTGTGCTCAACAGCTGCAGTTTGTGGTTTGATTCTTACAAAACTTGTTCTGTGTCCCTTGCCTGCCTCTCCTCCCCACTGCTTTTCCAGTGGTGTGGTTTCACTTCCCACCAAACCTGTTCTGCAAGTCTCCCGCCTTGCCACGCCCCCCAACCACTGGGTCTCTGACTATCCTTCCTCAGTACTGCTGCGATCCATGATTCTGTCTCTCCTGTGTTCCTGTATGCTGCTGCTCCAAGTCCACCCACATCCCTACTCTCTCCTCTGCCCCCACCCCCCACCACCAGGAGCGTAGTATAGAAAAGGCTTTATTTTAACCCTAATGAGATGTTTAAGAGTAGACTTTCACTTTAGTAGTGGGTGCTGTTAATTTAAACCATATTGCCTAGTACAGTTTAACATGTCATCTTGTTGAAGGATGTTAGGCCCTTTTTGGTAGTATTATGACACTGCTATGCATTATTATACAATACAAGCAATGCTTAAAAAGTTGCAGGGAATGAATCGGGTTTACAGCATTTCATTTTGTCCTGAAATAATTGTGATTTACAGTCTCAATAGAAACAGAGTAGTAGAATGTCTGTGACTGTGTGGGTATACATTGTCCCCATGTGTTCCACATAGTTCACATAGGGACAGACAAACAGAGCTGTCTTCCTTCCCCTTAGGCAGTGGAGAAGTGTGTAACAAAGATGATGTAAATTAAGCTCCCTGGCTCAGGAGGAGAGAAGCATCACTTCATCCATTCCCTGGAAAGGAAGGTGGTTTGAAGAAAGAAATACATAGACTTAGAGCTGTGATGGACAGTAAGTGCTTGGTGGGTGGATGCAGGAGGTACTGAGGGGCACCCCTCAGTGCCCCATCATGTGGTGAAGAGCCAGTCTGGAACCCCTTCCCTCCCTAGGGCTATGTCTACACTGGCAATTTAAGTCGACTTAAGGAGACTTAAGTCAACTTAAATTAAGCCGCGTCCACACTAGGCTTTCATTAAGTCGACTTAAGAAATTCCTTGAGTCGACTTAATGAAAGCTTAAGTCGATTTAATAACTACCCCTCCTTAGGTCGACTTAAGCCTCCTAAGCCCAGTGTGGACACACGAGTCCACTTTAAGTTGACCTAACGGCAGTTAGGTCAACTTAACAAAGTGGACTAAGTTGACTTAAAGTGTTGCCACTTGTTAAGTCGACTTTAATAAGGTCGATTTTAGGTCGACTTAAAGTCGACCTTATCAAAGTCGACTTAACAAAAGTCGACTTAACTTTTCTAGTATAGACATAGCCTAGGTTGTGTGGGGGAGGCTGCCCTGTCCTGCCCAGGCTGTGGGGCTGCTGCAGGGGACCAGTTAAATCAGCCTCCAATATGTGAAAACAGAGTACACTACAAAAAATATTTCTGCTTTATGGCTAAACAAGGAACAGCAATGTGGGGCCATGATGAGAGAGAAGAATCAGTGAATCATGGAAACTTTCTGGAACTATGCACAGGACCGTTCCCACCTTTCCCTGCTCTCCCTGCCTCTCCCTGTCCCTGCTGGACTGGGGCCATGATGGCTCTGCCTTTCTCTGCTCTCCTCACCTCCCTACTGGGCTGGCTCCATCTTTCTCTGTCCTCCTGACCTCCTCTATTCTGCTGGGAAAGGCCCGTGGGGAAGGTCCTGCAGCAGTTGTGGTGATGGGTAGGGAGCAGGTCTGGGGAAGGGTGTGGGGCAGGATAGGGGACAGAGTGCGGCGGAGAAGAGGCATGGTGGGGTGGCGCATGGGGAGGGTCCTGATGTGGAGAAGGGGCAGGGTGCGGGTGGTGTGTGGGGAGGAGCTGAGGGGGGCCTGGGTTGGCTGTGGAGCTGCCTTCCCCTGAGGAAGCTCCACCAACCGCTCATGTGAACACAAAAAGAAAATCAAAGACAGTGAACAGATTATATGCTGCCTGGATTTACATGAAGCATAAAGTCTTATGAAATGCTATGTTATTACACTGGCATATTTTTTAGTTGTTGTGTCCTCTAACGACAGTGTGTGAAGTAAATCCCATTCAGCTGACATGATAACAAGAGTCTTAAGTATCATTTCTACCACAACTGGCCAGAGTCTATGCTTTTTTTTTTTATTAGGGTAAGCTTAGGCAACGATTGCTCTTCGTCACAGCTGGCAATGGGTACAGTCAAATACAATCTCAACACCATGAATATATTTGGGAAGATGGTACCATGATCTCTGTCATGTATAAATGTGATGATTCCTGTAGCACTTCTATCGTGCATGGGATCATAGAATTGTAGTATGTATCACATTGTATTAATCATGGTATCAATCATATATGAAACATGGTATCATAGAATAGTAGGACTGGAAGGGACCTCGTGAGGTCATCTAGTTCAATCCCCTGCACTTATGGCAGAAGCAAATATTAGTTAGTTCATCCCTGACAGGTGTTTGTCTAGCTTGCTCTTAAAAATCTCCAAAGATGAAGATTCCACAGCCTTCCCAGGCAACTTATTCCAGTGGTTAATCACTCGGACAGTTAGGAATTTTTTTCTCATGTCCAACCTAAACCACCCTTGCTGCAATTTAAGCCAATTGCTTGTTGTCCTATCATCAGAGGTTAAGGAGAGTAATTTTTCCCCTTCTCTTTATAACTACCTTTTATGTTGAAAACTGTTACCATGTCACTTCTCAGTCTTCTCTTCTCCAGACAAAACAAGCCCATTTCTTTTCATTCTTCCCTCATAGGCCATGTCTTCTAGATCTTTAATAGTTAAAAAAATAAAAATGATAAATGAATGTGTTAGTCTTTAAAAGTGCCACAGGATTGCTTGTTTGTTTTAATCATTTTTGTTTCTCTTCTCTGGATCTTCTCCAGTTTAACCACATCTTTCCTAAAATATAACTTCCAGAACTGGACACAATAATCCAGTTGAGGACTGCTTAGCATAGAATAGAGCTGAAGAATTGCTTTTTGTGTCTTGCTTACAACACTCCTGCTACTAATCCCAGAATGATGTTTGCTTTTTTTTCAGCACTGTTACATTATTGTCTTATGTTTAGCTTGTCATCAGCTAGCTCCCTCAGATACCTTTCTGCAGTACACTTTCTTAGGCAGTCATTTCCCATTTTGTATGTGCACAACTGATTGTTCCTTCCCAAGTGGAATACTTTGCATTTGTTCTTATTGAATTTTATCCTCTTTATTTCAGAACATTTCTTCAGTTTGTTCAGCTCATTTTGAATTTTAATCCTATCCTCCAAAGCAGTTGTAACCTCTCCCACCAATCTGCAGTCTTATAAGTGTGTTCTCTATGCCATTATCTAAATCATTGATGAAGATATTAAACAGAACTGGACCCCAAAGTGATGCCTGGGGCACTCCACTTGATATACCTTTCCACCTTGACTGTGAACCACTGATAACTACTCTCTGGGAATGGTTTTCCAATCAGCTACGTACCCCACCTTATAGTAACTTCTTCTAGGTTGTATTTCTCTAGTTTGCTTATGAGGTCATGCGAGAGAGAACCAAAATCCTTATTAAAGTTAAGATATACCACATTTACCACTTCCCCCCATCCACAAAATGTATTACCTTGTCAAAGAAAGCTATCAAATTGGTTTGATTTGATTTGTTCTTGACAAATCCATGCCGACTGTTACTTATCACCTTATTATTTTTTATTATTATTACTATTTTTTAGGTATTTGCAAATTGTTTGCTCCCTTATTCTTCCAGGCACTGAAGTTAAACAGACAGGGCTATAATTTCCCAGGTTATCTTTATTTCCCATTTTATAGATTGGCACTATATTTCCTCTTTTCCAGTCCTCTGGAATTTCTCCCATCTACCATGACATTTTGAGGATAATCGCTAATGGCTCAGATATCTCCTCAGTCAGTTTCCTGAATATTCTAGGATGTGTTCCTGAGTATTCTAGGATGTGTTTCATCAAACCCTGGTGACAGGAAGATATCTAACTTGCCTAAGTAGTTTTTAACTTATTATTTCCCTATTTGAGCCTGAGAGTCTTTCTTATTTTCACTGGAATTCATTTTGTTGGACATCCAATCACTACTAACCTTTTATTTTTAGGAAATGTTGAAAAATGATACATTGTAATAAAAAGCTCAGGTTCGAGATCAGCGGTTTTCAACTGCTGCGTTGTGGCACAAAAGTGTGTCACAAAGAGCAGGGAGGTGTGTCACCAAAAATTGGCATCACTCCACCCTGCTCACTGCTGCCAGCCAGCTTCCCTTCTCCTGCTCCGAAGCTGAAGCAGGCTGGTAGTGGCAGTGCTCAGGCTGTGGGCAGTCCCGAGGCTGGGAGCCTCCTCAACTTCAGCGATCTCTGCAGCTCTGGGAGGCTCCCAACCCTAGTGACTGCCAGCTCCCCTATCTCCTCTCAGAAGCAGGGTGAGAGGAGCCGGCAGCAGGCTGGGCACAGTCCCAAGGCTGCAAGCAGGGCCAGCTGAAGGGGCTGTGGCACCCCAAAGTGGCTTTTGATTTTGTGCCTCCCTCCCCTAGGAGGGGCAGGGCAAGGCGGAACCCAGCTTCCGCTCTGGGCCGGCTCGCCCCGTCCCGAGGGTGGTGAACAGTTGGCTCAGGGGTGGAGTGGGCCAACCCAGAGTCTCCCTCGGGACAGCTTTTCCACCCTAGGAGTGGAAGCATAGAGCCCAGCCCCTGGACCGGCTCGCTCCACCCCTGACCCAGCTGTTCCCTGCCCTGGTGGTGGGGAGAGCCAGTCCGGGGTTGAGCTCTGCTCTCCCATCCCACCTCTGGAATGGCTCTCCCCACCCGTAGGGCAGAACAGCCGGCCCAGGGGAATGGTGGGAGAGGGGAGTCCACCCCATGGGGTCAAGTTCCAAAGAGATAGCTGGGGGCGGAGTGGCTGGCTCAGGGAGGGGCAGGAGTGCGGGGTCCGGCTTCTGGGTCAGCCCGCACTGCTCCCTCCGGTGTGGTGTTGTGGCACCCCTAAGACTGGGGCGCCCCAAGCTAGGGCCACATTGGCTTGCGGCAAGAGCCAGCCCTGGCTGCAAGGGTCTCTGCAGCCCTGGGAGGCTCCCAGCTCTAGTGCCGGGGTAGTACCAAAACCCCTGTTTCAGCAGATTTGGTTACTGACCTACCAAAGTAACAAAATCTGCCCGGCCTGCTCAGCCCTAAATCTGGGTGAGGGGAGCCTTAGCTGTGGGGGTGGTTGTGTTGTACACAGCTGGGAAGTCTCCCAGCTGTGTTGCAAACCTGAAAAGGTTGAGAACCCCTGTTCTAGATCATTTAGATGAGTGCCAAACAATGCCTGAGGGCATGTTTTCATTTCCCCTTCACTTCCTACCTGACCAAGACATAAGAAAGTTGACCTTGAGCATAATTCAGCTAACATTGACTTTTAGTTCCTTGTGACGACAACATAAAAGATTTTTAATCTGAAAAATTTTGCTTTATAGTGTGTTTTTATTCTTCATTTTCATACTCAGCAATATCACTTCCCATTTTTTTTGCTTGCTCTTCAAAATTATCAAACTGAAACTATAAGCTTGTTACCAACTCTTTCAAGGAAGTCAGCAAATCAACATCTATGACAAAATCCAGACCTATGTTCTATGATTAAGGCTATGAATCTGCCATAGATTCCTTGATTTTACGAGACTTCTGTGACTTCTTGATAACTCCAATAATTCATGAATGTATCTAGTTCTTTTTTGAACCCTGAAATAGTCTTGACCTCCGAAACATCCTCTGGCAAGGAGCTCCACAGGTTGACTGTGTGTGGTGTAAAGAAATACTTTCTTTTGTTCATTTTAAATGTGCTGCCTATTAATTTCATTTGGTGAATCTTAGTTCTTGTATTATGGGTAGGCATAAATAACACTTATTTACTTTTTCACCCCAGTCATGATATTGTAGACTTTTATGTCATATACCCCTTTAGTTGTCTCTTTTTCAAGATGAAAAGTCCTAATCCTATTAACCTCTCCTCATATTTTCCATACTTTTTTCCATACTATTTTCCACACTTCCACACTTTTCCATACCCCAGTAGATTTTGTTGCCCTTTTCTGTACCTTTTCCAGATCCGCAGACACTATTCAAGATATGGGCATACTACAGAAAAGTGATATGTTATTTTCTGTCTTATTATCTATCCCTTTCCTAATGATTCCCAACATTCTATTAGCTTTTTGACTGCCTCTGCACACTGAGGCTATGTTTACACTTACAAAGTTAAGTTGACTTTGTTAAATTAACAAGTCAACTTAAAGCCAACCTTGTTAAGTCGACTTAATAAATTGGCTACACTTTAAGTCAACTTTGTTAAGTCAACTTAACAGCAGAGATAGCCATTATATTGACTTACTTAATAAAGTCGATTTAGCATTAATCCCCATCTACACTGGCCTTAAGTCAATTTAAGGAGTTGACTTAAGGCTTAAGTCAACCTAAAAGGAGGTGTTATTAAGTCGAATTAAGAAAAGTCCAGTGTGGACGCGGCTTTGTTTATGTCGACTTAAGTGTCCTTAAGTTGACGTAACTTGCCAGTGTAGACACACCCTGAGTGTGGAGGTTTTCACAGAACTATCCACAATGACTCCAAGATCCTTTTTACTTATACTATTCTGGGAAAAGGGAATAGGAAAATTCACCAGGATTCTGATGGAATGATTTGAGCCATAGAATGTAACAGTGAATTTGTGAAACAGCATTAACATTGGATAATACCTAAAGGGG
Source organism: Pelusios castaneus (assembly GCA_007922175.1). Lineage (NCBI taxonomy): Eukaryota > Metazoa > Chordata > Testudines > Pelomedusidae > Pelusios > Pelusios castaneus. The sequence continues at coordinate 17,194,549 of ML685763.1, forward strand.
TTTGGACCACATTAATACACTATGTGCATGAATAGGGACACTGGAACAGAGAGAACTCTTAAGTGCCTTAAGTATATAGGCTGATGGCTGGCGGAATCCCAGTCAATTTGAGTGGCATGACCACTGACCTATGGACCTAGGATAGTTTCAGTTGCTTACTTGGCTATTCTGACCACCATCACATGACATCTTTTGGTTGGCAGAGTTGAATAGGGTTACTGAGTAACCATGCAGATGTCTCATTTTCTGCATACCATGGCACATAAGATGAAATTGACAACATGTATGCTTTCAGCTGCACATAGATGACAGTGATGGGAACAAGAAGTTATTCTTGAATGTCTGGGGGTGCACATCTTCACTGCTTAGGGACATATTTCTACACCACCACACTTATCAGCAGATGCTGTTTTGACAATCCCTGTTATCCTGCTGAGAATGGAATGTTTTTAAGGTATCCAGTTTAAGTATTTAGCCTATATGATAATGAGTGGAGAGGTAATTAGATGAAAGCTGTTTATGGAAAGGTATAAAAAGTTATTATTTAAACATACTCCATTGATCCCTGATTCTGTGCAAGGTGCTGCCAGTTAGACCAGAGGCCACCGAGACCCTCGCAGCTTATACAGTGTTCCTGTACACAGCCTTTTGAGTCATTGTTCAGCCCTCTAGGCTTAATGAGTAGGATCTATTGTGGTTAATTTTAGGTTTCATATGTAACTAGTGTAGCTATAGAAAACGTTGTACATTAAACCTTATTGACCTGCAGATGGGGCATACCAAGTCTCATTGGTGTCCACAATGATATCTAAGTCTCAATAGTGGCCTACCAGGAGGGAGGAGGTGAGGCAGTGGTGTGATAATTGCATACAAGGTACAAAGTTTAATGAAGATCTACAGGTAAAAAGTGGACCTTTGACACACCAGTGGGTTGAGGAAGCATGGGCCTCATTTACTGGGCACCACTGTCTGCTTTACCGGCACAACAGCATCATCTAGTAATTGTGGACCTGTTTACCAAAAGGGTGGAAGCAGTGCCCACCAAACCAAAAACTGCTTCCATAATAGTATGAGATCAACCGCCTTAAACTGGTAAACACCACTTCCAGGAAATGGAAACAGAGAAGAGCCAATCCTTTTAGGATCCTTATATTCACCTCATAATGTGGAATAATGTGGCCTTGGGATTTGCATGGCAACCAGAAGGAAACACGGCTATTAAAACATTAATAACATATAATGAGCCACACGTAGTTCCAACTCTAGTACATTAACTCTCTCTTCTGAAATACAAATACAGGCATTAGGAAAGTGTACACAGAATCCATGGCAAGTGAACAGAAGGGACATAGGGGACATGGGACCCATAGAATGGGTCATAAAATTTATGAATAAGGATTGTAAGAAAAAATGATCCAAAATCTTACTATACATGACAGTTTTTGAAGTTTCTATTTTAAGGAAAGTATATACATTTCAAAATTGAAACAGGAAGGCAAATTTCACTATTATTGCTACAGAGTTTGATATGCCCTCCTTGGCTGCGTCTACACTTGTAAATTAAGTCGATTAAGCTTGCTTAAATAGACTTAATTTACCCTGCACCTACACTACAGTTTCCTTAAGTCGACTTAAGCAGCTTGCTTAAGTCGTCTTAAGGAAAATAAAGTCAACTTAATGAAAATTAAGTCGACTTTATTAAACCACCTTTCTACTCGACCTAAGGCTTAATTCGACTTTTTAAAGTCGAATTAAGCCAGTGTAGGCCTGGGGTAGCCCTAAGTCGACTTAGGGCTACCCCAGGACTACACCAATGCCGTCCCTGCCGGGGGGGGGGGCACAGGAGGAGCCTGGCATGCCCCCCAAAGGGCAGGGCATGTGGGCAGGGTGTGATGCTGTCTGGATTTAGGGAAGCATTTATGATATTATTTTCAATGGATATCTCATAAATGCTATAATCCATAGGAACTATGTCATGTTTGGTATCAATAGAAAGGTAGTAGTTTGCTGGGAATTATTATATAGTTTATGTCTAGGAATTCTATTTCGATTAGAAGATAGGTATTTGATGTTATATCCATACTTTAACTTGTGTAATTCTGGAGGGGCACGTCTTAGGCTATGTACACATGATCAGATTAAAGCGCAACATGGCAATCGCGCTATAAAAAACACGTGACCTTTATTGCAGGAGAGTGCGTACACACGTCGCTCCTTGCAACACAACAGAATTCTTTGCAATATCGTGGTGTAGTGCAAAGAATTCTGGGCACCTATCCCACAGTTCAATTTTCCCTCAATCGGCGCTTGGAATCCTGGGATGAAGAAAAGGAACGCAAAGCACCATGGGTAAACTCTCATTTTCCCGTGGTGCACTGTGTTCCCCTTGCATCTTCCTCATTGCCAATAGCAACTCGCGCCCATTTTCAACAGTGCAGTGACGCACTACTTGCGAGCAATCACAACTGCGACAGCATGGATCCTGCTCTAATCTCCACTGTTGCCTTCAGCATTCTAAATACATCTTGGCTGGTTGCTCAGTACGCAATGAGCTCCGAATCAGACGAGAACACTGAGGAGCAGGGGCTGATCGATGCCCTGCAGAGCAACAGCACCCCATTGCTCAGCTCCTTCACCAATCATCTGCACACAGTGCAATGCCGTTTCTGGTCGCGAGAGACGAGCACCGAGTGGTGGGATCGCACTGTTATGCAGCTGTGGGATGATGAGCGGTGGGTACAGAACTTTCGAATGCGGAAAGCAACCTTTTTGGAACTGTGTTCAGGGTTGGCCCCTGCCTTGCGACGTAAAGACACCAACATGAGGTCAGCCCTAACCGTGGAGAAGCATGTCACGATTGCTGTCTGGAAGATGGCGACTCCTGACTGCTACCGATCGGTTGCAAACCAGTTTGGAGTTGGGAGGTCCACCATCGGATTAGCCCTCTCACAAGTGTGCTGAGCCATCAATCGCATTCTGCTATGGAGGACGGTGATGTTGGGCAATGTTCGTGAGATTCTGGATGGCTTTGCTGCCATGGGATTCCCTAACTGCGGGGGAGCCATAGATGGCACACATATTCTGATTTTGGCTCCAGACCATCTCGCGACCGAGAACATAAACAGGAAGGGCTACTTCTCCATGGTGCTGCAAGCACTTGTGGATCACAAGGGGCGTTTTACGGATATCAATGCTGGGTGGTCGGGAAAGGTGCATGATGCCCGCATTTTCATAAACACTGGACTGTACCGGAAGCTGCAAGGGGGTATCTTCTTCCCAGATCAAAAAATTACAGTGGGTGATGTGGAGATGCCCATAGTCATCCTTGGAGACGCAGCAAACCCACTGATGCCATGGCTCATGTAGCTGTACACCGGGAACCTGGATCGCAGCAAGGAGCGGTTCAATTACTGATTGAGCTGGTGCAGAATGACTGTGGAGTGTGCCTTCAGCTGCTTAAAAGAGCGCTGGCGCTGTTTTTATGGGAGGCTGGACTTGGACGAGGACAACATCCCTGCTGTAATTGCAGCGTGCTGTGTCCTTCATAATCTTTGTGAAAACAGGGGAGAAAAGTTTTCCCCGGGGTGGGCTATGGAGGCACAGCACCTCGAGGAAGCATACGAACACTAGGAGTATTAGCGGGGGCCAACAAGGAGCTGCTCGCATAAGGGAGGCACTCAGGGAGCATTTCAATGATGCCCTCCCGTAGTGCACTTCAAGGACGCATCAAGTGCACCTTATGAGATTTTCACTGTGTACAAATAAAGCCACTCTTCAAATTTTTTGTTACTGTTTTTATTAAAAGATAAAAGGGGGGGTCGTTGGTGGGGGTTTTGGAGGGGATACAGGTGGGTGTAGCTGCAGGTCTCTAAAAAGTAGCTCTGTGAGGGACTGGATGTTGCAGTATATGAGGGGGACGGGTGGCCTTCAAAGAAATGCTTTGAAGGACTACGGGGTGTGGCAGGCAGACACGGCTGAACTGTCTGGAGTGGAGCCCGTACATTAATCGCCTGGGTCTGCAAAGCAATCATGCTCTTGAGCAGTTCTGTTTGCTCCTTCATGCTGCTTATCAGTTCGTCCCTGTGTTTCTGCCTCCTCTGTTGGGATTCCTCTCTCCAGGCTCGATTCTCCTTCGCGGATGCCTCTGTTGTTTTCAGCAGCTCCTGAAACGTATCCTCCCTGTTTCTTCGAGCACGCTGCCAAATGTTTCTCATGAAGTCAGCTGGGGTAGACACTGGCCTTGTGAAGGTCGAATCTAATAAAAAAATGAATAATAAAGCTATTGTTAACACATAGCCTAGATAACCAATGTAACCTTCCAGTAGCACATTCCACTGGAAGGTACAGGGCAGTCAACAGCCTGTGCTTTGCTGAAGTGGACAAGGTACGTCCTAATAGAAACCTTACTGGGGGCTAACATTCTGCACAAGGCACACAGATGGAACCCGATATCTCTCTCCTCAGAGTGCCCCTGCCAGCTAGAATACATATCCTACATGCCACCGGATGCCAGCTGGGACCGTATGCTGCTGCATTGTGTGCTGCCATGGTTCCCAGTGCTGTGCTTTGCAGCTGGCGAGGCCAAGTATCCTTATACAGGAGCGTAGACACATACGCTATCCCATCAAACCTGAGTATTAGGCTCTGGCGGTACATCGAGGAAACCTTTAGTGACCTAAAGATAGATGATTTTTTGACAATCACTGCTTGTTGCACTCCACTCCACGAGGAAGAGAACAGGAAGTAAAACAGAGGAGAAATTCGAAAATCCCGGGAATCGAAACAGGGCAGGGACTGTTTCGTCATGGCCATAGAGCGGGTGGGGTGAAGACCAGAGAGGACGACTTTGGAATGCTGGGACACTTCCGGAGGCCAAGCATTGTGCGGTAAGCGTACACACGAGTCAAAAGGCACAACAGCTGTTCCGTGTTAACTGCTACCACCCTCGTCGAGGTGGTTTTTGTATTGCGCTACAACTGGGCTGTTGACACGCAAGAGCCCTATTGCACGTGTGTACGCTGTTGTTGTTATCGTGTGGTAATGACTGTTAATGCGCGATAAAGTGATCGTGTGTACATGGCCTTATACGGGAGGGTGTGAACAACCATTGTCTCCTTAATGTTAAGGAATCTGCCAGGTGATATGGTCCCAGGGAGTAAACTGATGAACCATTAAGGACACAAAGGTTGTATTCTTTATGTCCTTAATAGCTCATCAGGATACTCCCTGGGACCCTTTTCCCTGGAAAATTCCTAAACATTAAGGAGACAATGGTTGTTCACACCCTCCCGTCTAAGACATTCCTCCAGAATGACACAAGTTAAAGTATGGATATAACATCAAATTCCTATCTTCTAATCGAAATAGAATTCCTAGATATAAACTATATAATCATTCCCAGCAAACTACTACCTTTCTATTGATACCAAACATGACATGGTTCCTATGGATTATAGCATTTATGAGATATCCATTGAAAATAATATCATAAATGCTTCCCTAAATCCAGACAGCATCACACACAGGGCTCTGTCCAGCCAGGGTCCCTGACCCCCTTTGCCCCATTGCACACAGGGGGTGCCCCCCCACCACCGTGGACCTGCCCAAGGTCCCCCTAGCCCCACAAAGTCGACCTAGAGCATCCAGTGTGGACGCTCTAGTTTGACTTTGTAAGTTCCCCTTTAAGTCAACTTTAATTTTAAGTGTAGACACACTAAGTCGACTTAGTTAAAGTCGACTTAAAAGTGCAAGTGTGGATATAGCCCTTTAGTGGGCCTCACATAGTAAAATTGGATCATGTAAAGGAAGGTATTGTAATGCCCATACGCTCCTTAAAACTAATTAATTTGTCTTGCAGGTGTAAATGTGTCCAAGGAAATCCCCCAATGTGCCCCATATATTCAAACCCTTCATAATGGATGTGCTACTTGTTTGATGTATCCTGGGCCCTAGCATATCCACAGGCTTAAGTAATGAGCCACAATTGGTTATTCAGGTAATTCAGGAGGGTATACAAGGAAAACTACCCTTAAACATAAAATAGCTGCTGTGGGAAAATGTTACTGAGGGAGAAAAACAATTGGTGTTCTGGTGAAAAATGGCAAATTTTACTTTTACAAGGGTCAAATGGCTCTTCAAGCTATATCATAACCATCTACCCTCGCCACAGCATTTATATTGATCCAATATTATCTATAGGGATTCAGGTAACCAAAGATTTAGTAATGCATTTGGCAGCTCACCACACATGGGCATACCAAGAACATAAACAATGGAAAACCATAGATGTATCCCAGTGTATAGCCCATGAAGATCTAGATTAATATATGTGAGGACCAAAATATGCAAAAAAGGTATGAGTGCTTTTGCACTAAAACCGAGGACACTGGAAGCTGTATGTTTATTGAATGGGGCAGGCAACCTAATGGCAGATGATGCGGAAAAGACTGAAGTATTCAATGCTTTTTTATACCTCAGTCTTCACAGGTAGGGTCAACTCCCAAGCTACTGCATTGGGAACACAGAACAGGGAGAAGGAGAGTGGCCCTCAGTGATGGAAGGTCAGGGACTACTTATAAAAGTTGGACATGTACAAGTCTGTGGGGCTGGATGAGCTGCATCCAAGGATGCTGAGGGAGTTGGCTGATGTGACTGCAGCGCCACTGACCATTATCTTTGAAAACTCGTGGCAGGTCCTGGATGATTGGAAAAAGGCAAATATAATATATATTTTAAGAAAGAGAAAAAGGAGGATCCGGGGAACTACAGACCAATCAGCATCACCTTAATCCCTGGAAAAATCATGGAGCAGGTCCTCAAAGAATCCATTCTGAAACACTTGGAGGAAAACAGGGTGATCAGAAACAGTTAGCATGGATTCACCAAGGGCAAATAATGCCTGACCAACCTGATTGCCTTCTATGATGAGATGACTGGCTTTGTGGATGTGGGAATAGCTGACGAGGTGATATACCTTGACATTAACAAATCTTTTGTTATGGTTTCCCACAGCATTCTTGTCAGCAAGTTAAGGAAGTATGGGTTGGATGAATGGAGTTTAAGGTGGACAGAAAGCTGGCTAGATCATTGCACTCACTGGGTAGGTATCAATGGCTCAATGTCTAGATGGCAACCAGTAACAAGTAGAGTGCCCCAGGGGTCAGTCCTGGGGCTGGTTTTATTCAACATCTTCATTAATAATCTGGATGATGGGATAGATTGCATGCTCAGTAAATCTGCAGATGACATGAAGCTTGGGGGAAAGGTAGATACGCTGGAAGGTAGGGATAGGATTCAGGGAGACCTAGACAAATTGGAGCATTGGGCCAAAAGAAATGTCATGAGGTTCAACAAGGACAAGTGCAAAGTCCTGCACTTAGAATGGAAAAATCCCATGTACTGCTACAGGCTGGGGACTGATCGGCCAAGTAGAAGCTCTGTAAAAAAGGACCTGCAGGTTATGGTGGATGGGAAGCTGGGTATGAGTCAACAGTGTGCCTTTGTTGCCAAAAAGACCAACAGCATATTGGACTGCATCAGTAGTGCATTGCCAGCAGATCAAGGGATGTGATTATTCCCATCTATTCGGCACTGGTGAGATCGCATCTGGAATATTCTGTCCAGCTTTGGGCTCCCCACTACAGAAAGGATGTGGACAAATTAGAAAGATTCCCGCGGATGGTATAAAAAATGATTAGGGGGTTGGGGCACATGACTTATGAGGAGAAATTGAAGGAAGTAGGCTTATTTAGTCTGCAGAAGAGGAGACTGAGGGGGGATTGATAGCAACCTTCAACTACTTGAAGGGGTGTTCCAAAGAAGAGGGAGCTAGGCTAATCTCAATGGTGACAGAGGATAGAACAAGGAGCAATGGTTTCAAGTTGCAGCTGGGGTGGTGAAGGTTGGGTATTAGGAAAACCTTTCTCACTAGAAGGGTGGTGAAGCACTGGAATGGCTTACCCTGGCTGGGATGATTTAGTGGGAGTAGTCCTGCTTTTAGCAGGGGGTTGGGGCAGACAGGTTAGGGGAATGAGAGGCCAGTGAATTAACAGTTATGTGGTATCAAATGTGGATTTCAGAGAAGAGGAGATTGCAATAGTTAAGATGGGGGCTGGTGAGCACCTGGTCAAAGGTTTTAATGTTGTGAACAGATAGAAAAATCCAGTCCTTAGAAATGTAACAGAAATGTTACAGACGGTCAAGAGACAGGTTACAGGCCTGAGTGACAGGGAGGCTAGTGATGGGCAAGATAGAGAGATAGGTGGTTGAGGGGAACCTGTAAAGGACTATGGCACCAATCTTTCTACGACAAGCATTCTCATTTGAGAGAGGAAACCAAAGGCAACTGACCACATACTTTGTGGTCAGCAAACCACTTTGGCTGCCATTCGCTTTGGAACAGAGGGCATGTGTCAGGACAATGCACGAATACCAAGACACTAGTGCCTTCCCATTGATGAAGTGGGGAAGAAGTCTGGAAAAGCAAATACTGGGACCAGTGACATATTTATTAGAAGTAAAAGAGGAGCTAATGAAGTGGCTATGTCTACACTAGAAGAGTTAAGTTGACTTTGTTAAGCTTTCCCTAAGTTGATTTAAGGAAATGCTTAAGTCAACTTAATAAAAGCCCAGTGTGGACATGGTTTTGTTTAGGTCGACTTAAGCCTCCTTAACACACTCATTGATCAGCCGTTTCCTGTTAAGAGATCTATACAGTTACAGGCTCCAGTCCCTAAAGTTGACAGAAATAGCTATAAGTGTTCTTAGCTTGAAGAGATGGTACAGAAAGATGGTGTCCAGAAGAGAGAGAACAAGAGTGCTCCTGTTGATGGTGATTCAAACTATCAGTAAGGAACAGGACAAAGGTCAGGTGTCCCATTCTCTCCCAGGCAGGCACCACCAGCTTCAGCTAAAGCCCAGCTCTCCAATAAAGTTAAACTTGTAATATTTCAATGTTTGGTTAAGTGTTAAGGAATTTCTAGATGAGGAGTGTAGGATATTGAAAACTGTGTTAAAATGGTAGGCTATCATTTTCTAGTCATGGTCCTGCTTGGAGGCAGACTGGGGACCTCTGAAGAGAGGCATGCAATCTGATTTTAACAGCAGTCAGTCTGCAAAGACCCAGCCTAGAGCAAGGAGTAGTGATTTATGCCTTGGTGTTTTAGGGAGCAGCCTGCTTTGTTTCTCTGTGTTTTCGTTCTGTGTTTTAGGGTTCTGAACTTTAAAAAAATAAAGTTGTGTTACATTGCAACCTTCCAGTAGAAGTACTTTATGTTCTTAATCTAACCTCTCTGATTGCACGCTATGAACATAACACCTTCCTCTTTCCAGGAGGTTAGCACAGCTCCTTGGAAGAGTAGCTCCACTCCTGACAAAGACCATGGCTGGCCTCTGCACAGAAATGCAATATGGGGGAAACTGCTTGTACTGTGCTCCCTTCTGGTGCATCCATGCTGGGCCATCCATAATGTATCCTAGATGTACAGTCAGTAAAATAGGCAGATAAGTACCAAATTAGTTGCTGCTGAAGAGGTAAACAGACTAAAAGGAAGAACTAAGGTATCCTGCTGAATATAATAGGAAAGATTTTCAGGAGGACAGAAATTTGAAACTTCTACCTCATCATAATCTGGAGCTAGGTTATGGAAGAAGTACAAAGGAATTCAGAGACTTTGACGTTCTGCCAACTTCTGAAGGCTGGTGGTAATAATCCAGAGCTTTCATCAAAAGGCATAACATGCTAAACTTGTATCTCACTTTTATTCCTGTTAGGAGAAGTCTGCCGGTGATGCTAGAATAAAGAAGGTAATTAAACCACATTTGTTTGGAAGTTGCTGGTGAGGAGGTTATAATTTTCATGCGATTTGTAATCCACAAAATACTGTAGTATCCATATAATTACAGCATGCCGTAATACTGCAACTCAGAATGCTGGCATTAATTCAATAATAATGACATAATATTCACTGATAACCCTAAGTGAGGATCCACAACCTGTATTTTGTTGTAACCATGAATTTCTTTCAAAGCTCGGTTTGTAAGGAAAATAATTAGCCCCCTCATTGTGAAGTAAATGATGTTTACTTCAAGAAGAGGCTTTGAAAAAAATTAATAAACTGTCAGGATGTTAACAGATTACATGCACTTCCTTCCTCTTCTATCATGACTTTGGAACAAAAAGGAATTTAAACTATGGGCAAGTTTACACTAGAAGTGCTACTCTGGCACAGCTGAAGCGCATCTAGGGAACATGCTGTCGGCCAGTGGGAAAGCGCTCTCCCATTGGTATAAATACTGCAGCTCTGTGAGTGCGTCGACACTTACAAATTAAGTCGATTTAAGGAGGCTTAAGTTGACTTAAACTACACTGTGTCCACACTGGACTTTCCTTAAGTTGACTTAAGCATTTCCTTAAGTCGACTTAAGGAAAAGTTAAGTCAACTTATTAACACCTCATTTTAGGTTGACTTACTGCTTAAGTTGACCTTATTAAGTCGACTTAAGCCAGTGTGGACGCGGAGTAGCACTAAGTCGACTTCCATGGCCTCCAAACCTCCCTCCCAGGATACCTAGCACAGGAAGAGCCTACCCTGACCAACCACAGGGCAGGACACAGCCCTGCCCACCCTGTTCCTCAGAGCTGCCCAGGCCTGCTGTCAGCAAGCATGGCTGAGCAGTTTCTCTTTGAAGCTGTGATTTGTTATTCATCTGTTTCAGCACAGCTATTAGCAAGTCGTCAATGGAGTGAGCGGAGAGATTGAAGTGTTCCCCTATTGGTTTTGTAGTGTTGCAATTTCTGATGTCAGATTTGTGTGCAGAACTCGAACTTATATGCAAATTTGAATCAGTTGTGTTGCGGTTAAACAGGGACTATGGATTTTTCTCACATTACAACAGGTGATTTGACCTAACCTTCCTCTATGTGCTGTTCCCCAGTGTTTGAATCCTAACACCTATTTTGATTTACTGTTACAGCCTGACCTGATCCTATGTCATACACTCCCCTGCATTTAATTTCCTCCCATTCTGTAAGTTTCCCATCTTCAAAGTGTCTGACGAAGTGGGATTTTCTCCCACGAAAGCTCATATGATAAATACATCTGTTAGTCTTTAAAAGTGCCACAGGACTCAGTTGTTTTTCTACAATAGATTAACACAGCTACCCCTTTGGAATTTGACAAATCTGACAGTCTCTCTTAACCCATTGTGGATCACATCTAGTTTTGTATATGTCGCATGGCAAAAAATAAAAGTTGTCCAAAAAAAGTAGTAAAAAAAAGTGTAAGGGCATTATAATTAACAAATAAGAGAGGGGTAAAATTAAAGATGGCTCAAATCTAGTGTGCAGCTGTCAGAATTTTAAAAAGTAAACACCAAACTTCAATAAAATTCATAAAGTTTGAGACTCTGGTCCCCTCAAAAATATTAAAAAGCAAAAGGAGCTAAACAATAAAATTACTTACTAAAGTAGTTGGATATACACCACAGACATTACACACAGATACAATTTGTAAAAGTAATTTAAGATTTATCTATGATTGAAATTTTCCATGATCATAAATCCCCTTGGCTAACAGAAAATGAAACTGTCAGGCTGGAACTGCCAAACTGGAGGCATCAGAAGGACAGTTGTGTAGCTTGGTGGCCTGGAAGAGAGGCTGTTAAAAGAAAAGGCACTAGTGGGAGAAGGAGGAGCAGAGAAAAAAAGTATTTAATAAAAGTCATCAGATTTTGCAATAGTCTAATCTCCTTGCAAAATTAAAAAACCTAGTACAGAACTTTATCTCCCTTCTAGTAGCTGAGCCATGGATATAAGTTCATGAAATATCTACTGCTTCCATGCTTGTGAATGTGAAATAGAGCCTCACTCTTTAGATCCAGAGATTCCTAGTTCAGTTTGAGCAGATGATGCACCTAGGGCATTATTAGACTTCATTTTTAAATGAAAGTGTCAAATGTAAAGATTCCCCTTCAGAATGTAAGTTCAGTGGTGGGCTTGAAAGTTTGTCATGGGACAGGCCTACAGTACCAATCTAACTTGTCATCTAAGTTGATCTAAATTGCATCACTCAGGAATGTGAAAAAGACACTTCCCTGAATGATAGAAGGTGGATTTTATTATAGGTGGGGCGGGGCATAACCCTCCCCAAAAAGCTTTCCCATAGATCCCCAAAAATCTTTCTTTGCCTTCCTTCCTGCTGGGAAAGCATTAGGCATGGCCTGGGAAAGCATCTTTCCTTGCTCTCTCTGCCTCCAGCTTGCTCCAGAGGCAATAGCAAGAGGCAGGAGGAAGCGACACCATAGACAGAAAACAATAGCAGCCCCTTTGTCTAAATGAGGTGATAATTATCTTCACAGACAGCCCACCCCAGGCCTTGTACACACTACAAAGGTATCGTGCGGTAAGGCTCCTTACCGCATGGTAACAATCAAAGCGTCCATACACCAAAGGTTCTTGTTGTGCGGCAACAGCCCTCTTGCTGCGCAACATGTAAACCATCCAAACGAGGGTGGTAAGGCTTACCACGGGACAGTTGTTCCATGGTACAGCCTGTGTGGACACTTGTTGCGTTGTTGACAGCCTCCGGAAATATCCCAGAGTGCCAAACCGGGCTACTCTGGGACATTGGAGCTGTCAGATATGTCAATTTCACTGCTCTAGCACAGCAGTGAAACTGACTGGCGGCTTGGGGGATTGGCCCCCTGGACCAGCCAGGGCAGTGGGGCCAGCCCCCTAGTCCAGCTGCAGGGGTTCGTGTAGCGGTGGGGGCTGCGGCGCTTAAGTGTGCAGCCCCTGCCACCACCCGAAGCCCCGGGGC